>APFE031589140.1:0-93850 GCA_000404065.3 Pinus taeda | reverse complement strand
ATGACCCAAAGCCAAGTGTGGCATGCTAGTGGTGGTTAGCACTCTAGATTTTATCACCCTTTGAGTTCTCTTATTTTTGTTTTCTCCTTTGAACTTTTCAATTCTCAAGGTAGGAAACATTCCTTAACATTGTTAGTGATTTCAAAGGAAGGGGAGGATGAGGTAGAAATCCCTCGCCCATGCTTAATAAGGAGAAACAATGTCCAAAGGGAATTCTAGTTGCAGTCACCATCAAATGTTTGGGGAGAAATTGGTTGAATGGAGGAGGAAGTAAGGTTACAACATGGATTTATTCAATATGCCAACCTTGATGAAGAGATGAAGCCTTGGGTTCCTAACACTTGTAGATAAAGGACCTGGGATGCTAAGTACTACAAGATTATAGATTTATACTAGCAGATAAAAAGCCTCATGGGCAAGGTGTTAATGGAAATAGGAAATTATTCTCTAGTTAAATGAGTTGTATTTTAAAGTCAAGGTTGTTGACAACAAAATTCCAACTTAAGAAAAGAGTACACATATCAAGGACTTGGGTTGTATTAGAAAAGAAATGAAAGGAAATGGAACACACACATAGAAATATAATGGAAATTCAACCTCTATTAATACAATGAAAATTAATACAAATAACAATAATACAATGAAAATTAAACATCTATTAATGAATAATATCCCAAAATATTATAGAACACAAAGTAGCTAGATTAATGGTAGCTTATCTCTAAAGAGAGATAGATGGTAATAGTATGATTATTCAAGAAAATATATTACAAGAGGTTATAAGGGCATCCTTTTAACATAAATCAATAAGTACAAAGGCTCCAAACCATAACCCTAGGCATTAAAGTGCCAAAAGGTTTGTGGGATACAAGGTGGTTAGTTGATATGCCAACTTGATAGGGGTGAAAATTTTGCATACAACCACCATTTTGACATGCACAATAGCTCATTGGAATGAAATGAATGAGAATAAAAATTATTGGGTGGGATTAGGAAGGATTGAAAAAACCCTAATCCCTTGAATCATCGAAAAACATTGAAGGGCCTAGAAAAACCCTTAAAGTTTAGGACCCAAAAAAACATAACAAAATTACCAAGATGGAGAAAAATCGCGATTCAAGGGAAGAGGTGGATGGCTACTAATATCCACCTAGATAATTCATCACTCATTAGGAAGAAATGGTCTCCATTGTTTCAAATTCCTAGAGTAAATTGGAAAACTTTTGATGAATTCAAATCTTGGTGTGCTACTTGCATTGTTGAAGAAGTTGTCCTACTTTGACAACATAATAGAGTTGTATGTTCTATTAGTGAGTTCCCTTCATTTGGTGTCCATGATCTAATCTAATAAATATCACTCAATGTTTTTAGGATTGATTTTGTGTAGATTCCAAGTGCTAATCCACCTCCATGGTGTCCAAGGGTGGTGGGAAATATCATTAAGGCATCTCAACATAAAATATTGTGTGCAAGCCAAGGAAAGGAGGAATTCTCTTTGAAATAATTTTCACCCACAACCTTTGTTATGATGTAAGGCACATATTGGAGTGGTATAATCTTCCTGTGGGAACCTATGATGAGATCTTTCTACAAATACAACCACACCTTATCCCTAAATTGAAATTTGTGTGGAACTCGATGTTGGTCATGTCATTGTTTGTACTTGGCATGGTCTTTTACAAGACATATTACATATATTGTTGGAAGTGTTAGATACATTCAACCACTTTTTTTACGCTATAAACCTTAATCGTACCATGGGAGGACTTTATTAGAAAAAATGCAATGGATAGAGCTACATCAATGGGGGATAATAGCTAGAACCCAAAGCACAACTAAAAGAGTTTTCAAAAATAGAGTTTTGGAGAGCTTTGTTTATCCTCTTGAACATATAGATGGTATATCATCCCATGTACAAAGAATATTAAACTTGTACATGTGTAGGATATGCATAATCATTCTTTTTACCACTTCCATTTGTCCATCTATTTAGGGGTGAAAGGAAGTTGAGTTGGTGAAATTAGTGTCCATTAGAGACCAAAACCTGAACTAAAAAATTTTGAGGAACCTATTGTCCCTATATAAAATGATGGTATATGGTAGAGAAAAATGAACCAAAACATACTCAAAGGACAACTTAGCAGTGGCCTTGGATGTGATACTATTTTTTCATGGTGCCAAAATGGTCATCCTAGAGAATTGATTGACATTGAAAAATAAACACGCAATCGTTATTATGTTTGGTGGAGGTAAATCTTGAAATGTAATCCATGTATACTGAATCCTAGGGCTTGTATGTGGTTTTGTAAAGGATTGTACAACCCTTTATTCTTGATGGTTGGTTTAGCAATTGCATAGCTAATGCACAAGTTGATATATTAGTTGATGTCCTATTGAAGATTTTGCTAAGAAAAATATTTCTAAAAGTATGATTACCATTTCTCCAGACCAAACTGCCTTACCACCTAAATATAATGGTCCTCCAAAATCAATTTTTCATGCTCACTTGAAGGTGCACTAAAATTCCCTTGATAACACAAAAGTGCATCCTAGAGGTGGAAGTATTGAGCTTGTTTTCATGCAGTTAGTTTCTAATAAGTAACATGAAGGTAGAGTTAGTATGGTATAATTCTGGCCACCTTGAGGTATTATTCCCATAGGAGTTAAGAATTGTGGTTAGTGCCATAATTGGCGGCCAATTGAGGCAATAAACAACATGTTTAGTGCTACCCTTCATTTATTTAATGTTCAAATATAATTGTTGCAGGTATGTGGAACACTTCTAATGGTGATAATTTTGTAGCTTTCCTTGTGTCTACATGAATAATAAATTATTGTGATTTGTGTGGATGATCATTTACTTTACCAAAATATAATTCATCCACTGTCATCATGTTTTCACGATGGAGTACATCTCATTTTCATAGGTGGGTATTTGTGAATAACATATATTAGTGTTTCATTACAATAAGCCATTGAATGTCTTGATTTAGTTAAGACTGCACCAATATAATAATTAGAGGCATCTATCTTGATCTCTAATTTTTGTTGTAAGTTTAGTGGCATGAGCACGGGTGAAGAGAAAAAAATGTGTTTCACATCCTATAATGATTTATGTTATGATTTTTGACTTAGGAGAACTTGGATTTAGCTCCACCCTTGGTCACTTAACTCAATGACCAAGTGATATGAGCAAACCCCAACACAAACCTATGGTAGAAGTTGGAAAGGTCAAAGAAGCTACAGAGCTTAGTCAAATTCATCATGGTTGGCCAATTGCAAATGAATTGGATCTTGGATGGTTCCACATGGACCCCATGTTCATCCAAAATGTATCTAAGATATTGGATACACTACATGCAAAATGAGCACTTCTCTGGATTGGTGTATAAGCTTTGTTGTTGTAGTCATTGAGGACTTATAATATGCGCTACAAATGTTTTCCTAGGTTCAACTAAATATGAAAATTTTATCCAAGTATATGACGAGAAAAGAGTTTTTGAATGGACAAAGACCATCATCCACATAATGTTTTTGTATATTTAGTCAAGCAAAAAGGCATGAACAACCACTCAATAAGGCCTTCTTTATACTTGAATGCTATCTTGTATACATAGCCAATTTCTTCAAAACCTAGTCATAGATTAACTTTAGATAAACACTATTAAAAAATGTGGCATCCTTAAGTTGATCAAGAAGATTTTAAGTATAATGGATCAAGTATTAGTTCTTGATCTTGTTCAAGGATTTATAATCAATACAAAGTCACGATGTCCCATCCTTTATACACTAGCACAATAGTTCTCCCACAAGGTGAGAAGCTCAATCTAATGTGCCCCTTTTGGAAAAGCTCTTGAATTTGACACCTTATTTCCACATTGTCTAGAATGAGGGATCTATATATGGGATCATTGGGTAAGGGGGTAGAAAGTATCAAGTAGAAAGATTATTTAACTTGGTAGTGTAGAGGTACCCTTATAGGAGATGTGAATACATTTATGTACTCTTATACAACCTTGTCCACTTGATTCTATTCTATAGAGAGACCTTGTTCTGAGGCTTTAGTGCTTGTAGTGACCTTTCATTCACATTTTGACCTATCAAGCTATGAATAAGAAAAATTTTGAAATATAAGAGATTATCTTATGGAATTTATTTATTAAGATCAATGAAATTATAGTTGTTGTAACTACCTTCAGTACCTTGCAAAATTGATCTCCCAATGTAACAATGACACTATGAGTTTGGTGTTAAGATAAGACTCTATTTTCCCTTAGAATAATTTAATTTGGTCAAGGAAAATATTATTTTTAATGGAAAATCCACAAGTGCACAAAAGTTCAGGTCAACCTAAAGAAAAAATTGGCTCTCCAAAATGTCATATAAATACATTTCAAGGCAACTTTAATTGGACATCACATCAACTCATCTCTTATTATCCTGAGAGGTTAGAATACTTCTAAAATTGTAGGGCTATTATTCACATGTTTATGATTGGCCTAAATTCTGCTTATGTTTTGGACTTTGACCAATGTTGACTTTTAGGAGTTTGTTATTGGTTTGACTTGGTTTGAATTGGGAATTTATATCTATTTTGGAGGCCTAATTCTTTCTCAAGGAGAGAGAATTTTTTTGAGCACTTTGACCTTGGTTTACCATAGATTTGAAGCTACTAGATGACTGCAGAGTTGAATTTGACTTTGACCAATTTTGGAGGTACCTTTTGGGACTATTTTGGCTTGAATTTGTCCAACAAAAGAGGCTGAGTTTTCTATTTCTAGGACATAACTTTTTGAAGTTGATTTGACTGTTGAATGTTGATTGGTTAGGGCATCATTTTATATTGTTACTATTTTTTACTTTGACCAAATATTGTAGAATTTGACTTTGGATTAGATTTAACTTTTGGAATCATCTTTTGGATATTGGGTGATTGGTTTCTTGGATAGTCATAGTTGTTGATATTTGACTCTTTTGATGAATTGAAAATTATATCTATTTGTTGAACATTTGATGACAATCCAATAGAAGAATAATTTGGAAAGGGTTTTCCCCCTTGTGGGGTTTTCCCTGGTCTTTGACTAAAGCTTATGTCTCTTGTTATTGCTCTTGATTGTCTTCTTTTTTGCGTTGGATTTACTACTCTATCTACAATTACTATTTTTCATTGAAAGATTAAATTTTTATTGCTAATTGAAGAAGAATTGGATTAAGTGATTGTATTAAGCATAAAACAATGGAAAATTAACATGGTATCATAGTTGAGGTGAAGACAAGCCCAAAGAGACAAGAGACAAGAGACAAAATCAATCCTCTTTTAGGAAGAAGCTACCTAGTCAAAATGTCTACCACATAATTCAACGTTGCAGAGAAGCTAAATGACTCATGAAATTTGGATGTTTGGAAGTTTTGGTTAGAAGTGACATTAGATGAAAATGATGTTTTGGAATATGTGGAAGGAAACGTACCCAGACCTCCAAAAAATGCTCCTGTTACTGCCAGGACGAGTATAAGAAAGGTCAGATCAAAGAAAATAAAATAATTATTAATTCTTTGAGAGATCATTTGCTTACTTACATTTGAAAATTGAAGAAGTCCAAGGAAATCTATGATAAGTTGGTTGGGATGTATGAAGTTAATAATTTTAGTCACATTCTTTCCTTGAAGAATCAACTCAAGGGCATTAAGATGAACAAGGATGAAACTATGAAATCCCAATCAAGGAATAAATTAAGGATATCCCAATTAAGGGATCAATTACAAACTGTTGGAGAACCTATATCTGATAGAGAGTTTGTGAATATTACTCTTCAAGGTATTACTCCTATTTGGGAAACCTTCATTACTACTATAAGAAATAATGATAAAATCCCGTATTTTATGAGATTGTTGGTAAATTCACTCAAGAAGAGACTAGGATGACTTCTGGAGGGAGAATTAAAAAGCATGAAGAAGAAGAGCCATTTGCATTTTATACTCAAGGTAAGAAAAGGAAAGGAAGCGAAGGTCTATCTAATCCAAGGGAGCCTACTCCTAAATCCAGGGATTCTAATAAAAGATTGAGGAATGTTGAATGCTACAATTTTCACAAGCATGCACATTATTCCTGAGACTATCCAAAAATGAGAGATTTTCCTAGGTCGAACTATAATCATGACTACAACAACAATAGGTTCAATGATAGAAGAATGAGAGGTGATAGAAGAATAGGAGATGATTGAATTAGAAGAGACGATAGAATACAAAGAGGTGCTCATAATGATTGTGAAGAAGGCTATCATCCTCAAATGAGAAAAATAAACTCAAGGTATGGAAATAATGCTGCTACCACTTAATCTGAATACATTCTTATTTTTTTCTCTTTCTATTTCTTCTCCTCCAGATTCATGTGATAGCTGGTTGGTAGTGTTAGGGTCCTATAATAGGAATCAGTGGTATTGGGTCTCTCACTATTCATTTTTGGTCAATTGAGCCTATGAATCACAAGGTGTCATAGCCTAAAGGTTTGCTTGTCCAAAGAGTCATCTAGTCCTTGAGGTCTTGTGGACTAGACAGGGAATTTTGAGGTCATTTTTTGAACATCGAAAGGACTTAGAGCGTCATCGGACCCTTTCCATGGTAAAGTGATCAAAAGTATCTTTCCAGTGGCATATCCAGTTCTTCAAACCGACTTCCAGGTCAAAAGTTAGGATAAGTTCAAGATCCTCTCTCAAAACCCACAAAACAAAGGAAAAGGCTAAGTAAAAGTTCAAATCCCACATATCAAAGGTTTTGGAGAGAGGAAGTGGTGGATAGTAGAGAAAAATAATGATTAGAAATCACCGATATCAAAGTTCAGAAATCAGAGGTTCCAAATCCAGCAGTTCAAAGGTTCCAAGCCATATCGACAATCGACGAGTCTTGTATGTGCATATCGACGATCAAAGATCCCACATCTCGTAGTTTGGAGGTGGCGCAGTGTGATATGCGATAAAAGTGTCAAGTATAGGCCTCCAGTGTTAAAGTGTTAGGAGGGCTGAAAAGAAAATAACAAAGGAAATTCATCGCAGAATAGGATAGGCCTGACCTTTTCTCTCTCCTCCCGAAGGGACATGTGGTAGTCAGTGATTGGATTTGATAAGGGCCACATGGAGGATGACATCAAAAATATTATATTTGATATCGGAGGTTGAGGCTTATTGTGCATTAGAGTGAAACCTCTGATTGAAAACCTCTAGGAGAGGGGCTTTGATAAGGGGGGTGGATTATGGTCAAGAGATGAGTCGAAGGACAAGGGGCTTAACACAGAAAAGGTGATCGATGATCACAATTGGTGAAATGTAGTGTGTGCACCAAATGAAACCATTGATTGGAATTTCCAGCAGAGGAGCTTTGATGTGGGGGCTAGCCCACGGTTATAAACAGTTTAGAGAGATAGGAGCTATTAGAATAAGGCTAGCTCCCGTTTAGAGAGATGTAACTGTTGTAACATGAAATTTTAAAGAATTGGCCTGTGTCCCAACCAAAGGGCTTGGCCCTAAAACTCTTAAGATGTCATTATAAATGTTTTTGCCTAAGCACTAGGGACTAGGCAGATCGCAAAATTTCCACTCTTGCATAGTCCATAGGCAGGAAGTGCCGATTGGTAAAGTGTTGATGTATTTTCCATTATATTCCCTTTGGTCACATAAAATAAGAAATATACCAAAAACTTGTTGAGAAGAATTACCACACAGTTGCAGTGCAGAATGGAGGAGTTGCTAGGAACGGGATCCCCCAAAGGACAATTTTGGGGCTAAAAGCCCATATTTTGGTCAAATTTTATAATAAACTTGTAAAGACTCCACATTTTTTGGTCGCGGAGTACATAGGTGTTATAAGTCATAAAGGGTTGTCTGCCCTTAGTTTTGTAAAGTAAAATCAGTTGTAAGAGATCTACTTAGGGTCTGCGGACCATGGGATTGTATAAAAAGAGCTAAGCTCTAAGTAGTTTTAGACACACAATGTAAGAGAGTTGTATCTCTAAGGTAAGAAGTCTAAGTTTTTGGGTCGTAGCGTAGGTAGAGGCTCTGCAGCTGAGTGCATAGAGGCCTGGGGTGGATGTTCGCAGTTGAGTGCACGGACCCCTGCAGCTGTGTGCACAGGGTGAATAGAGTTTGTAATCACTTGGAAGAGATTAATAAAGAGAAGTATTATGAAATTTCTGTGTCTTTGTTACGATTAATGCATCTTACCATTTTATGTATGAATTTCCTTTATAATGCTTATTTGATGCACAAATGTGTATGATTATATTGGATAATCGAATGCATATAAGAATATATGTTTACGCGGTGCTAACTGTGAGTGACTATTAAGATAAGAAAGACACTTGGACTAATCTAGGAATCTGCATAGTATGCTGCCTTGGCAGTGCGAAAGGGTATAGATCAAGGGTTAGGGCTTCGCGAAGGACAGTTGAACCCTTTCACGGAGGTATTGAAGGATGGAAAAGAAGGCTTGACTGCCAAACCCTAGAACGAAGTGACCTATGCGGAGGCAGGAATAAAGGGAATAAAACGACATCATAGCAATCTCAAGGTGCAAAAACTTGGTTCTAACATCCCCCCATACTGTTTTAGGTAAGACTTTGGTCCGCACTTTGTAGGCTAATGCCGAAAGGGCCAGTATTGTAGCGATTTCTTTGGCTAAATAATGCTGAACCTAGGTCAGGCGCCCTCAAGCCAACAAATGGTTCCATTGTCAGGACCAGAATCTGCATAAGAGATGTGTGATGTCGTATCACTAGAATCCAACTAAGAAAGAGACTGGAGACTGGTCAGATAGGAAGGTCCACGAATTCGCAGTGCAAGAGAATAGAAACCCACGACTAACAAAGGAACAGTGGTTGGACAGGTACATGTATACAGAGATCCACGAGATTTTTTTATGCTCCTTTCCGTTTGAGCTATATGAGTGGATCATGAAGCTAGTAGATAGCCAAGGAAGGTGGAAACTTGATGGCCTTATTGTGTGGATCTCGGAGCTAGTGCGAAGGTTGGAAGCATCAGAGGATAAGATCGCTTGCGTTGTTGACCATTGGGTCGATCACATCATAGGAGGATTTGTAACTGAATTTGCAGTTGACACCTCAGTCAGCTACAATGAGGCGGAGCAATGCTTTTTCAAAGGACTGCAAGATAAGTACGTGAAATATTTGAATACCTGGATTAAAATGTTATTGTACGAAAAACAAGTTATGAAACTGCCTTGATGTTTGGGGCTACGCGAAGTGGAAAACTTACATAAACGAAGGGAAAAAGGGTCCTGAATAGAGTCTGTTGATCTCACCTCCATGAGGTGACGAAGAGGGAATAGCGAATTTTTTGTCCGCGAAGTGCTATTCAGTTAATAAGGCAAGGATTTCCGCAAATACCACCTCCACCCACACCACCTCCAACTTTGCTACCATCACCTACGACTTCACCCGTACCATCTCCACTTCCACTGCAGTTCTGTATGGAAAATTCGGTGAAGCTTCCTTTGTTCAAAGGCTTGGGGAATGAGGATTCAGACCAATTATGGTTCATTGTAAAAGCTGTATGGGAAGCTTAGGGCGTTACAAATGACAACATGAAGAAGGCGACATTGGTTAGCGCTCTGCAGGGTCGCGCGCTGACCTAGTATATCAAGTACGCTAATGAAAACTCGAATGCTAGAATGGCAGACATCCAGATAGCACTGAATAGAGAATTCAATAGGCCTAAATCTAAAGCACAATCTATTATAGGGTTCAAAGAAATCGTTATGCAACCAGGTGAGACACCTTAGGAACTCAATCAGAGGTTGAAGTGTACAATCCGCGAAGCTAACATGAACCTAACAGACGGACAACATCACAAGTGGTTTGTGGCTTCATCCTGCCACACTTAAGGGTTGCGTTGTCACAGCAAAAGATAACAACTTAGGCAGAGGCCTTGGAGATCACAATGAGATTGCATGAAACATCGATGCAAGATCCAAATCTGGGGGTCCAGCAGATCCATGTGCAGTTGAAAAATCTTTGCCTTGAAATGAAAATCTTGAAGTAGGATAGGATAGTTCGACCAAAGGTGCGCAAAGAGGTATGGTGCCTAAAATGAAAGAGTTAGGGGCATGACAAAGGCCATTGTCTGGTCTTTATGAACTACCTTACAAGAGGAGGACTGATGCCTTTGAGGCTAAAAGCTCAAGCAGGACTGAGCGTGGGGTCTGCATTGTGGTGCGCTATATGTCAGGTAGTAGGAAAACATGCCACGGATAACTGTCATTTGTTGCAAAAGTTTGTAAAAACATCGCAACAACTGTTCTAAAACTTTTGTAGGTCGGTAGACATGATGAGCATAATTGCAGGAGTTATGAGTTGATGATGGATAGAACACCTGCTTACAAGGTTTAGATCAAAATGCGGCCCCATGACTAGAGCGTAGGAGTGGCACGAACAGGATTTTAGGGGTGCAGATGAGGTCGAGGCAGAGGAGGACTTGTTATAGGTTGGGCACAGTTGATCTGCTACAATTGCAGAGAACCAAGATATTATGCCCACGATTGTACCAACCCAACACATCCATCGTGCAAGTACTGCACTCTATTTAATCATGAAACAGAACACTGTCCTACGCTGATAACATGGATACATGACAAATGGGTGCTACCATCGCAACCTACTCAGGACCTATAGATGATGAGGTCTGAGTCGCGCGAAGAAGATACGAATGTGAATATAGTGCTCCGAAGTGGTATTACAATAGGAGATGACAAGGGGAAACAACTAGAAGATGGCACATAGGTTTGCAAAGCTCCAACAAAGGAAACTGTGTTTGATTTGGAGCATGCACGTGAAACCTTCATGGAAACAAGAGCTTCGTTGAGGGCTCCACCTCAGGAAGCAAGGATAAGCCTGATCAGGAGCTGGGCCCTTCTATGCTTACAACTTTCCTTGAAACCTATATGAAGTTATTGCATGATAGCAAGGCTATGAAGGGGTTGCAGGAGCTCATAAATAGATGCGCTAGAAACACTCTGATTGAACCGTGCATAGTGTGAAAGATAGGTAAGCATAAAACAAGGATGGGACGGGAGATGAAACTGACTGCATAGATAGGAGAGTATGAAATGGATCAGGTTATTTTGGACCTAAGGTTAGATGCGAACGTCCTACTAAAGTAGACTTGGGAACGGATGGGGAGATCTGTGCTGCAATGGTCTCCGATTCAGTTAAGGATGGCAAATCAGCAGAAGATCGTCCCCATAGGGCGGCTGCGGGGGGTGACTATGGATATTGAAGGTGCGAGTGCGCTGACTGATTTTGAAGTAATAGAAATTGTGGATGACAACAACCCCTACCCTACGCTCCTTGGAATTAATTGGGCTAGTGATATGAATGTGGTAATCAATATAAAGAAGCAAAAGATGATATTTGATAAGAAATCACTACGCGTAATAGTACCCCTAGATCCTATTGAGGGATCACGCTATACTAGACCAGTCTACGATTATGAGAGTGATGACGATCTGGACTGTATATATAAGATAATAGCTTGAGACCAAGATTGGGTGAAACCAATAGTAGATGGATGAATTACATGGGATTGCGAGAGTTCACACACTTCAGACTCTGATGAAGAACTAGAGCACTGGCAGAATCGGTTACATGAGGTAGCTACACTAAGTTGTAAGATGATGACCTTGTCACTGTGCTGTGTGTCATTAGAGGTAAGAAATCTGCCTACTTATGATGGCGTGAATGATATAGATATTTTTCTGGATGCATTTGAGAGGGAGGTCCTAGAAAGGTAGTGCTTCCAGGTGTTAGACTGGGCACTGCGCGCTACACCTAGAAGGTGGTGGGGTATGCACAAGGGAAGCTTTGATGATTGGCACGAATGTAGGGGAATGATGAGAACTCACTTTGGGAAGCTGAAGATGTGAATGAAAGACAAGTATGATGGGCAAGATGACCCGCACGCACACTTGGCCAAGTGGGCCCAAGGTTATGGAGAGAAGCTCCAACTTGAATGGGTGCACTTGTTCTATCATACCCTGGATATTGTCCCAATGAACTGGTATGTAGAAACTGAGCTCCGCCATGGGACAGGAAAATGGGATATCCTGCATGAAGGATTCACGATGACATTCAGTTTTGAAGACGAGTTTGACAGTATTGATGAAGTTCTACAAGAGGTGAAAGCAACAATCTTTAGGATATCGCAGGATCCTTTAGACCTGATGTTGCCTAAATGGGCTACTAAGCTAAGTCACACGCTAGAATGCTATAATGTAACCGCTAAAGAAGAAAATGAGGATCCGTGAAAAATTAACATCCCTAAGATACAAGGTCACCGCGAGGTTGAAGGACCGCAGGTTGAGAATCTAGATATAAACGCGTCGTTGAAAATGAAATAAGTGAACATTGGTATGGAGTCAGAGCCCAAATTCGCGAAGATTAGAGATTATTGGGATGACATGACGGTGGATAAGGTCGCTGAATTGCTCCGTAAATACCAAGATTTATTCCCTACCAAGTTTACGGACTTGAAAGGGATAATCGGGGACCTAGGTATGATGAAGATCACGTTGAAGCCTTACACAAAGCTGGTTAAGAAAAGGCCTTACTGTCTCAATCCTTAGAGCTAGACAAGATGCTCACGGCAAGCATTATTGAGCCCATGGAAGAATCTGATTGGGTAAGCCCAATGGTGGTATAGGAGAAGAAGTAGAAGGATGAAATAAGGATATGCGTGGATCTTATAAATCTGAATGATGCCTGCGTACATGATCCTTTCCTGACTCCGTTCATTGATGAAGTGTTGTACAATGTAGGTGGCCAAGAAGCATATTCCTTTACTAACAGGTTCTCGGGGTACAACCAGATCAAAATCACACTAGAAGATAGGAGCAAGACGACCTTCGTGACTGAGTGGGATTGTTTTTAGTGCACTCTAATGCCGTTTGGATTGAAGAATGTGCCTGCGATTTTCTCGCGCATAGTCGTTGCTGCGTTTAAGGAGTTTATTCATAAGTTTTTGGAAGTATACTTTAATGATTGGACAGTATTTGGGCTATTGAAATGCCATGTAGCAAATTTGCGCCTGATGTTGGATACCTGTCGAAGATACCAGATCGCACTCAATCTAAGGAAGTGCTTGTTTTGTGTTCCTTTTAGGACCCTGCTAGGTCATGTGGTTTGTAGATAGGGAATTATGGTAGATCCCGCGAGGATCATGGTGATATTAAACTTTGAAACACTGAGGAGCATGAAACAGTTGCACACTACCCTGGGACATATGGGATATTATAGAAAGCTTATCAAAGGCTATGACCAGATCACCGTGCCTATGGAGAAATTGTTAAAGAAGGATGTCATGTTTTGCTGGAATGAAGACTATAAGAAGAGCCTGGATATATTGAAAGAAAAGATGGTCACTGCACTGATCCTAATCTTCCCGGATTGGAAGAAGGAGATTCACGTACATGTCGATGCATCATGTATAGCGCTGGGAGTAGTACTGATGCATGTTGGTGGAGAAGACCTGGACCATCCTATCACATTTGCAAGCAAAAGGTTATCTAAACCAGAGAAGAACTATTCCACTACCAAGCGTGAAGGATTATCTATGGTATATGCGCTCCAGAAGTTTAGGCATTACTTACTGGGAGGCCATTTTAAGATGTACACAGATCATTTCGCACTGAAGTACCTGGTCAATAAGCCTGTGTTGGGGGGGAGAATATGTAGATGGTTGTTATTGTTCTAGGAATATGATTTTGAGGTTATTGTGAAGCCTAGACGACTGGACGTGGTACCATACCATCTGTCGTGCATCGAAACAAGAGAAGAAACCACTAATTTGGAGGAAGGATTTCCGGACACGTAGCTATTTGCAGTGCGTGTCACGATGGTCATTTTGAAGATATAATACACCTCCTAATGATAGGAACTACCTTAGAAGGATACACTATCCATCAGAAGAAGGAATTAGTTGTGTGCGTGGAAGATTTCTTGTCATAGCTAGGAATCTATACAAAATGTGGTTTGATGAGATATTGTGATGATATGTACCTAAGTTTGAAAGAAGTAGCATCCTCACATATGCTCATGGGGGCACTGCGGGAGGGCATGATGCAAGGAGAGTGACTGCGTAGAAGATTCTACGCGCAGGGTTGTGGTGGCCAACCCTCCATCAGGACTCAAAAGCGTATTGCAGGGCGTGTGATGTATGTCAAAGGACTAGCAGGCCATCATGGAGGGATGAGATGCCTTTGAATCCTCAGATGACATTGCAACCCTTTGATAAATGGGCGATATATTTTGTGGGCCCAATTAAACCCCAAGGAAAGACAGGAGCGAGGTACATTATCACTGGGACGAAGTATTTGACTCATTGGGCGGAGGCACAGCCTGTGAAGGACTGCATAGGTGTGACTGTTGCAAAATTCCTCTTTGAGCATGTACTGACATGATTTGGCTATCCCAAGATCTTGATGAGTGATCGCGGTATGCACTTCCTGAATGAGAAGGTCAGCATGATAATGAAGGAATTTTAGGACTATCACTAGAAGAGCACGCCTTATCACTTAGAGCCTAAAGGGATGGTGGAAGCATTCAATAAAGTGCTGGAGAATGCACTGACCAAGGCTTGTAATACTCAATGAAGTGATTGGGACCTACCCATACCCGCAGTATTGTGGGCTTATCGAACGACATGAAAAACGTTGACTAGACACACCCCCTTTCGACTTCTTTATGGCATTGAAACGGAATTGCCTATGGGATATATTGTGCCTAATCTACACATCGTACCACTCACAGGTGTGGAGGAAAGGCTCGTACAGCTAGATGAACTTGAGGAAGAGATATTTCTAGCTGGATTTCACCAAGAGGTCCAAAAGTAGTGTGAAAAGGCCTAACATGATTGACATATTAAGCTGTGCACCTTTAAGGTAAATGACCTGGTTTTGTTATATGATAGTAATTTTGATAAATTTCTAAGGAAGTTCAGGATGCACTGGTTAGGTCCTTATGTCATTAAGAAGATTACTAATGGAGGAGCGGTACAACTGGTCAAATTGAATGGATATCCCTTCCTAGGAAAGGTGAATGGTAGTCGATTGAATCCATACATCGGCGGGCTGACCATGTGACTAAATGAAGGTGGCATAGTCTTAGTGCTCTAGGCAGCTAAAATGAGGCGTGGGACTATAAACTACACTATCCGAGTTAGGGAGCTACGCGATTGGAGGATTGTGTGAAGTAAGGAAGTGTCACAGGGTTCGCGGCATCGTGAAGGGAGTTGCACTACCCAGGGAAAAATCACACAGGTCGACCGGAAAATGACCATTAAGGTCAATGTTCATGATTTTACAGTTGAAATGCAGCCAAATGGAGTGGGTGGCCGGCATTTAAGATGAAATTTATGGATTAGATCCTTGAAAATTTGCTGCCAATCTGGCAATAATAGACTGAATTTGGGGGGAACGATCATATTTGAATTCAAAATTCCCTATAAATTACAAGTGGTTGTCCAGCGAAAAGCACTTGGCATTTTGAGAATTGAGTTGTTGAGCTCTCAGGCACCCATGAATTGAGAATTCTTCCAGACTTTCAAGGAGACTTCTGAATTTGAAAACTTGCTAAAGACGATGCAAGCACTGTTAGAAACCGTTATGTTAGCACCCACAGAAATTATACATACTGAACAAGTAGTAGAGGAGGTGACATAGGAAATGGAAATAGAGGTAGAAGTAGCTGCTCTGGAAGTGCCCGAAGTATTGGCATCGGTCCCTAAGTCACCAAGGACGTCAACACCAAAGCCGACCCCAACCAAGGAAGCTGTGAAGGACAAGAAGGGCAAGCAACCTGCCATACGAGTGTGCACATCGCCAAGAAGAAACCCATTGAAGCCGACTGCACAGGAGAAGGGAAATGCCATAAACTTAGAACAAGAGGAAGAAGACATTGAAGACATCCTAATCGACGATAAGGATGTGGGAGTTAAAGTCGAGGAGGTTGAAGTCTAGGGCATGGACCCTATTACTCGGTTGTTAGAGTATGTCCCTCCACGCAAGCCTAAGTCTAAGGTGCTGAAGGACATTGACGAAAGTAAGACTCCCCTACAAACCCCTCTGCTGTTGGACGAAATTGTTTTCAACGGTCCGCGCTTGGTACGAGTGCCACTACTGAAACTTGAATATTGGGACTTAGCGGACCATGAGAAGTTCCCACACCTGGTGACCAAGCAGCTGATGCACTGCATCATTGACACAAATTAGGGAATGACCGCATTGGAGCCGCGGAGGTGGCTTAAGGGAGTAGAAAACGCCGGGTTGCTTAACCTGCTCTGGGTGCTGCACTACAACCACACCCGGGTAATATTTTTGGTCATCAAGCAGCTGTTGTGCTTGGTGCATGATGGGTGTGTGTGGTTAGAGGAGCCGATACCCATCACATACCATTGATTCATCGAATAACGCGATTTCCATATATAGGAGAGAATCTGACTGTGGTCTTTGGCAGAAAAGGTGGCAAACAAGGTCTCGCGGAATCAATGAAAGAAAATTTTAAGCTAGTGAAGAAGCCACATAGATACCATATATCCAGTATCTGTGACCCTGCTGTGGAGGTAGCCACATAGATCTTTGCAGGGAAGGTAATGAGGAAGTGCCGCGCCAATGAGGTGCCAGTGCCTGTCATCGCACTCGCAACATAGTGCGCTGAAGGATTTCATTTCAGCTAATCGGACTACCTTCACTGAGAGTTCTTGGAGAACTACCGCGAAGCACAAGAGCTTACCAAGATGTTCCACTACATGTGGCTCTTGCTGTCAATTGTGCTGGTAGCTTGGGAGCTGCCAGAGGACAACCAGTTCCCTTCGATCGCGCCAGAACTCCCTAAAGCAGCGAAGTATGCTTCGCTGTGGGTGACTTAGGATGCGCAATGAGTTAGGGACAACAAGATCCTTTGGATCTTGATGGAAACGAACATTCATATGGCCATTAATCGCAAGCCGCGATAGTCACCTACGTTGTATGCCAACTTGCAGGGCTACGCCGAATTCAAAGTCGACTTCCATTGAATATCCATCAAGGCACGGAAGGACCTTGTGCAGAAATGGTACAAATTGCCATATCTAGAAACGGATGATGCCATTGATGTAGTTCTTGACCAATGGATAGTAGAGTGGCGCTCTACAACAGATTTGGCAGTAGGCAAAAGCAAGCCTATCGCGCAGAAGAAAAAGGAGGTGGCCAATCTTAAGATGACACAGCTCACTAAGAAGAGGGAAAAGGAGGCTGCTGATAAGGCTTAGGCGGAGTGTGAGGCCATAAAGCAAACAGGTGGGATAGAGCGAGGCTCTGAGAAAGGCATGAGGTCAACTTCACCTGAGACCGAGGAGGAAACAAATGAACAATAAGATGCAAACCCTTAGGAGACGTCCGCTCACATCAAGCATCCAAGAGAGCTAGAGAAAGGAGGGCTCAGGAAGAAATCAAAGGCGACCAAGACCTTCTTGGACCCCATTACATTAATAAAGGGCGATTTACATGATATTGACGACATAATAAGGGATGTCACCGCAGAGGCCGTATACCAATTTGAACAGCAACAATAGATTGTCTTAGGGGCCATCTAGACAGGGTTGCAGGAGTTGTAGACCCATGCGTTGCAGGTTGGTACGGTGTCTACCAACTTGGCTATCAATACTTCAGAGGTTGCCAATACGTTGTGCACGAACACTTCCAGTGCGATAGTGCTACCAGATGGAGCACTGACCATAGAGAAGGAGGCTGACAGGCCCACTGTCAGTGCCCTAAAGGGAGTAGGGTTGAACCTGGTAGTGCTCACGTACAAAGCACTCCACTTCTTGCAGGATGGAGTGATTGCCGAACTGAGGGCCCGAGAACACCGCGCCCTCTAGGTGATCAATGAACAATGGATCAATAATGAGTAGATGGCCCTACAGAGAAATGATGCCATTGCCACTAAGACTGAGGTGACCAATTAGAGAAAGCACATTTTGTAGGTCATTGAGGAGGCATGCAAAATGGTCCCAGAGTTGGGTATTCTAGAGGAGGAGGCAGTTGAGGTACGCATCCGCAAGTTGGCCACAGGGATGCATGACACCTAAACTGAGATGGCGTTGGTTCAATTAGATTTGAACCCATAGATTACAGAGTTACAGTTGAGGGCCCAACCTTCAGCTCCACCAGAAGTGAAGGAATAATGGGCAACCACTGTCATAGAAGCAGTAACGACAGTGGATAGTGTAGTAGCAGATTGCACGCAGCTGTTTGAGCAGTCATTTGAGTTCCTGACAAGATTGCAGGAGGACCCCAATGTATAGAGGCTAGAGATGGAAGTGCATGAGCTATAGCAGTGCTATGATGAGGTTAAGGGCATAATGAGAACAGTTGCATTGACACAAAGATTAGCCAAGTTGCGGGAGGCCAAGCAGCTGAAAGAATAGGTGGATGCAGCACTCCACAAGGAAGCAGTGCTCAAGGCAAGACTGAAGCCCTGGCTGGATGAGGCTTACATAGTAATAGAGAATATCGAAGGCAAGCTTGTGACTCTGTAGGCAATGCAACAAAAGCTTCAAGCTAACAATGCAGGAGCAGTGACCGAGAAGATAGTGGAAGACGCAAAGCAGGCAATAGCTCAGTGCATGGCTGAGGTTGCGGTTATACAGGTCAAGCTGGAAGGACTTCACACAAAGATCTCCGTGCCTACCAAGTGACTCGAGGGCGAGTCACGATGTTTGTGTTGGGGGCCTGTTGGGAACGGGATCCCACAAAGGACATTTTTGGGGCTAAAAGCTCATATTTTGGTCAAATTTTGCAAGAAACTTGTAAAGACTCCACATTTTGTGGTCACGGAGCACGAAGGTGTTATAAGTCATAAAGGGTTGTCTGCCCTTAGTTTTGTAAAGTAAAGTCGCTTGTAAGAGATCTACCTAGGTCCGCAGACCATGGGATTGTATAAAAAGAGATAAGCTCTAAGTAGTTTTAGACACACAATGTAAGAGAGTCATAGCTCTAAGGTAAGAAGTCTAAGTTTTCAGGTCATAGCATAGGTAGAGGCTCTACAACTGAGTGCGCAGAGGCCTAGGGTGGAAGTCTGCAACTGAGTGCGCGGAACCCTACAACTATGTGTGAGGGTGAATATAGTACGTAATCACTTGGAAGAAATTAATAAAGAGAAATATGATGTAATTTCAGTGTCTTTGTTCTGATTAATGCATCTTATCATTTTATGTATGAATTTCCTTTATAATTCTTATGTGATGTGCGAATGTGTATGATTGTATTGGATAACCCAACGCATATATGAATATCTGTTTACACGGTGCTAACTATGAGTAACTATTAAGATAAGAAAGACACTTGGACTAATTTAGGAATCTACATGGTACACTACCTTGGCATCGCAAAAGGGTATAGATCAAGGGTTAGGGCTGCGTGAAGGACAACCGAACCATTTCGCAAAGGTACTGAAGGATGGAAAAGAAGGCTTGTCTACCAAACCCTAGTGACTTGCACGAAGGAAGGAATAAAGGGAATAAAACAACATCACGACTATCTCAGGGTGTGGAAACTTGGTTCTAGCATCCCCCCATACTACTTCGGGTGAGATTTTGGTCCGCGCTCTACAGGTTGATGCCGAAAGGGCCGGTATTGTAGGGATTTGTTTGGCTAATTAACATTGAACCTGGGTCAGGCCCCCTCAAGCCAACAAGAGTCGATGTTTCCTCTTTTTCGTCCTAGTGGCAGAGGGACCTGATAAAATCAAGCAGAGGGACCTGATAAGTTTGAAGATCTGACAAAGCAGGAAATAAATTAACCAAGGCATCTAGAGAATTTATGCTATTTCTAACAAGGGCTTTAGCATGATGTCAGAGAGTTGTAGTTTTTCCAAAGGCACTATTTTGAATTGTTGTGTTGAATTTTGATGTGAACACTAAGTCTTGTTGTCCTGAGTTTCCATCTATTCTAAATGGATAACTCATTCATTGAATTTGGTCATAGAATATTTCACATTGTAAGCCTATTTAATATGATGAAAGTTAATGTAGAAGTTGTTGGTTGGTTTTTGATTGATTAGTGTTGGAAGCAAAAACTTGTGTTCTGTATGTTTAAGTATTTTTAAGTGAATAGAAGAAGGCCGAGGGTATTTTGCTAGGGATTCTCGCGTTAAATATATGTTGGTATGTGTGTTATCTTTTTTACTATTGTTACTTATGTTTCCATGATGTTAAGATTGTTCTTCATGCTTTGCTAAGGGAATTTGCAGAATTCACTTTGTGCTCTGCCTAGTATCTACTGAACATTCATGTGTTTCTTGTTCTTCTAAAGGAAATTTGAATTCATCCTAGTTTGATGCTCATCTTGTCACCTCTAATGTTATATTCATCCATTTACTACAAAAAAATTTGTTAATTACCAACATAGATGCCTATCCTGCCCCTGCTCAAGATATCATCATTATCCCTTATTCATTTAAATCATTTAAAGGATGAGCCTGTTCAAAGTGGGTTTTCCTTCCTTCACTTACCTTCAAGCCACCACTTAAGCTTATTCTTTGATCATCATAGCTAGCCTGAAATCCAAATTACTCAGTCAATTCATTGACTGAAATCATATAGATAGAGCCCTCTCTAAAGCTAAGAGGGCTAGATTCTAGCTTACTAGTGGTTTTCATTTACCTCTAGGATCCCTTTTCTCATCCCTAAGGGATTTACGGAGTGCTAATAGGTAGATAGTGAGGCTTCGAGAGATTTCTTTGGGTATCATGAAGTCCTCTCTAAGTTGGTTGAGAGGGAAACTCATTTGAAGACTCTTGGGGACAAATCTACATATCCTATTAAGGTTCATGGCTTTATTACATTTCATTTGGATTCAAGGGAAATCATTATTATTCATAATGTTATATATATACTAGGATTAAAGAATAATTTTGTATCTATTTCTACTTTGGAAGACAAAGGAATGAGAGTTTCCTTCATGAAAGGAAAGGTCCTCACCTAGCCTATGGAATCTCGCATGAGAGATGCCTGCACCTTGGGATCTAGGATTGAAGGACTTTATAGAGTCAATGGAAGACCACTGCAAGCAATCATACATGATAACAATCATCAAAGTGAGTTGTGGCACCAAAGTTTTTCCCATTTACATCATGAAGCCCTCCCTAAAGTAAGAAAGATGGTTTTTCGAATGCCTGAGGTTCGATCCAGTCATGATGGAGTAAGTCTAGGATGTGATAGTGGAAAGAATTCAAGCAGACCATTCCCCTCTAGTAAAAGCAAGACGAGTGATATTATACAACTCATTCATTCTAACCTATGTGGACCCATGCTAGAGAAATCCCTTGGTGACTACCTCTACTATATAATATTTGTTGATGACTTCACTAGGAAAACAAAGATATTCTATTTGAAGCATAAGGATGAGACGTTTGATATGTTCAAATACTTCAAAGAACTAATATAGATTCAAACAAGAAAAAAGATTAAGGTCTTTTGGTCTAATAAGGGTGGGGAATACTCTTCTAATGAATTTGTTGAATTATACAAGAACAGTGGAATCAAGAAGGAGACTATTGTACCTTATAATCCCGAGCATAATTATTTGACTAAAAGAAAGAATAAGGTTGGAAGGATGTTATGGTCAAGGAATATGAGTCTATTATGAAGAATGATGTGTGGGAAATTGTTTTGTGACCTAAAGGGAATAAGGGTGAGTTGACTTGAGATATATTGTGATCCTTGCCATTCATGGTAAGAGGTATCCTACTCAAGTGATGGGATGTAGGTGTTATACCATTTAACTCTTAAGGGATCAAGGTGGGAAGATAAAAATGCAATAGGATAGAGTGTGATCCTTACCCTTTGTGGTAAGCGTATCCTGTGTATTGTCACCAATCATTACGATATGTGCAATCCTTACCTCTCATGGTAAGTGGCATCCCTCCTATTGTCTGTGGATATAGGGTGGTAGCCAGAGCTCCCTTATGATGTTTCACCTTCTCTAGATTCAAGAGTGTTCAAGAAATGAGTAGGGATGAGAAAATATGACATATGACTTGATGATGATGATGAGACATTTGATATGGGAATTATGATGTAGTAAAAAAATTCTCCCTAGCTGAGAGGGAGTGTTAATTTGATAGCTTAGGGATAAATTCCCTCCTTTAGACAACCTTTCTCAACCAAATAAGACCCTCTTTTTCCTTTGAAGAATTTAATTTGGTTAAGGAAAAATATAATTTTTATTGGAAAACCCATTAGAGCACAAAAGTCAGTCGTCCTAAAGACAAAATTGGATTTCCAAAATCTCATATAAATACACTTCAAGGCAACCTCATTTGGACATCACATCAACTCATCTCTTCTTCTCTTGAGAGGTTCGACTACTTCTAAAATTGCAGGGCTATTCTTCACATGTGTGAAAGAGAGAGACTATTTCTTATAGGGTTGAAGTCTGCTTCTATTTTAGACTTTGACCAGTGTTGAATTTTGCAAGTTTGGGATTGATTTGACTTGGGATTTTGCATTTGTTTTAGAGGCTGATTTTTTTGGTAGGGAGAGAAATTTTTTTTAGGCACTTTGATATTGGTTGACCTTAAATCTGAATCTATGATTTGATTGCAGATTTGACTTTGAATTTGACCAGTTTTGGAGGCATTTTTTGAGACAATTTTGACTTGACTTTGACCAACAAAAAAGGCTAATTTATCTACTGCCAGTACTGAACTTTTTGAAGTTGATTTTACTGTTGAATGTTGATTGGTTAGGACATTATTTGTTGTTGTTGATTGTTGTTGACTTTAACCAAATATTGTAAAATTTGACTTTGGATCAAATTTGACTTTTGTGATCATCTTTTGGATATTGGATGGTTGGTTTCTTGGATAGTCAAAGTTGTTGACCTTTGACTCTTTTGATGAATTTGAACATTGTATCTCTCTATTGAACATTTCATGACAATCTAATGGAAGAAGAATTTTGAAAGGGTTTTCCACTTGTGGGGTTCTGCTCTAGTCTTTAACAAAATCTTATGTGTCTTGTTATCTATCTTGGTTGTCTTCTATTGTGCATTAGATTTACTATTCTATCTACAATTACTATTTTTCATTGGAATATTGAATTTTTATTGCAAATTGAAGAAGAATTGGATTAAGTGATTGTACTAAGTATATGATAGTGGAAAATTGACATTTGGGACACATAAACATAATGATTTTTCCACATATATGGTTATTCTAGAACATCACAAACTTCAAGTGGGGTAGCATCACACTATACCTGATCTTTGAAAGGTTTAATGTCATATAATAGACACCATTGCTAGTTGACATCAATGTCTTACCCTTGGCTCAATTAGGCAATGGCCTATGGTTGGAGGTGTGGCAATACTGATAGCTTCAATCTCTTGATGACCTTGACTAAAATTATTTTCTTTTGGTTTCCACTTTCAACAACGAAATGTGGTGGGCCCATCTTCATGCACATCTACAGAAAAAAAATACACTTCCCCTCCTCAAGCTCCTCTGACTCTCTTGGTTGGATCTTTGTGGTTGTGATGGTAGCATTGGGTTTTTCATCAATGATGTGTTTTGCCTGATCATTCTCAAAATTAAAGTATGTGCCAACACTCAAATCTTTTTCTTTAAGCTCAACAAAAAATGACTATTTCAAGCAACATTCATCAGTGTTGTGCTAGGGGCTTTTGTTGAACTCACACCACTTTCTAGTGTCCTTTGACTTCCCACTACTGTTGTTTTTCCTATGACTTGGACTAGTTGTATTGAGGGTGGATTTCCTTGCATTGTCCCTTATTTTATGAGCTAGGTCTAACTTTTCCACACTTCCATTATGACATATTTTTAGACACAAGCTCCTGCTAATTCTTTTACTTAGTTTTTTGTTTAGATTTAATAGCATATCGATGAGTGGCTCCGAATGAGGAGATGACTAAGATATTCCCCTTTGTCTTGATGCACCTATGTAGGCCACTATTGTACTTTAGAACCAGATATCACTTAGAGTCTCTGATACCAAACTTTGAGCACAAGGCATAGAAAATATTGGTGTACTCTAGTGTCGTTTGGTCTCACTCCTATTTTTGTGTTGTCCATCTCATGTATTGGTCGTTGTAGCTCCCAACAAGGTTAGATTCCTCCCTAATAGCATCAACAAAGGTTTCTTAAGTGGGTCCTAACCTAAATATTGTAGACTCATCTTCATTGTATCTCTTCTAGTAACCTTCCTATGAATCTTTGATAAGGGGAAGGGCTTTAATAGCATGAAGGTGATATTTACATTGTCAATTATTTTTAGGGAAGACTAATATATCTCTCATAGGTTCAATCATTTCTCCAACGCATATACATTTATTTTGCCTTCAAATAAAGGGATATCAAAAGTTAACTTATACCTTGAAGGGTGTTACACCTCTAAAATTGCTGCTTGTTGAAGGCACCTTAGTTTCTTTTAGTAGTTGGCGAAGGATTTTGCTGAAGTTATCCATAATCTCATTCCAAAATTGCATGAGTGCTTCCTTGAGCAACAACTTGAGAGGATCTTCTGCTCCATCATCTCTCTTTTATGTTTTGTTCCACCATGGGAGGATGCTTGGGCTAATGAGAGTGATTATTCTAAAGTAAAACTAGCTCAAGACCCAACTCTCTATACCTCAACCTCATTGGGGACATGCATTGAGAAACAAGAAGAAATATATTACATTGATACCATTAATCTAGGTTGTACAAGGAATGAAATGAAAGACAAGAAAATAAATGCAATACATAAACATAAAAATACAATAGAGAGAAAAATATTAAAGTGACAACTTAACCACTTTTAATGAATCAAATAACAAAGTATTGTAGAATACAAACTAGGGAGAACCATGACAACTTGTCTCTAAGGAGAGAGAGAGAGAGATAATGACTTTGCTCATTCACAAAAAGCTATTACAAGAAACTAAAATGGTGACTTTTTAACATAAATAAAGAACCCTAGAGGTCTAAAACCTTAACCCTAGGAGGTAAAGCATCAAAACATTTGTGGGCCCCAAGGTGGTTAATTTATGCATCAAATTTCTAAGGGCATACATTTTGCATACAACCTTTGTTTGGGCTATATAATATCTTGTTCAAAAGATCTAATTGAGAAGTACAATTGCCCAAATTGCCACAAAAAAAACCCTCCAAATTGGCCAAAAACATTGTTTAGGGCCTAGGAAAATCCCTATAAATTTAGGACCCAAAAAACCATAACAAATTGCTAAGATGGAGAACCGTGTTGATTCAATGGATAAGGCGAATGGCTGTCAATATCCACCTAGATCATGCATGCTCTAAGACAAACTACTTATGACCTTGTAAACATCCCCTCAAATTGATCTCTAATATGCATAGTTTTTTTTATTTTCTATTTTTTCAACACAAAAATAGAAACGATGTTGCTTCTGATAAGTTTGCTTTAGTTTTTTAAGAGATTGAGAATTCTTTTAATTTCAAATTAGATAAAAAATAAACTTATGATTATTATATATAATCTGATTTGATTTCCCTAATAAGAAACTAACCAAACTAAATTATATATAACATATTTATTTTTATATAATTTAAATTCTTAATTAACATAAGAAAACAAAGTATTAATAATTATAAGCATATATGATCATTCCTAAGTAATCTGTAAAGTAAAATATAAAAATTAATATCTATTGAAAACTATCGATGTTTCAAAACATGCCCAATAAAGATTTACAAGATTTTTAAAACATTCATTTATATAAATATATTAAATATACGAATTAAAACTGACATTATGGTGAACATCAAGGGCTTTGCCTAAGCACTCCAAGAATAGAAAAAGGGGAACATCGTACTTGTAAAAATGGGAAATATCATGATTAAGTTAGAGTGTGTAGTAAAAGAAATTTTGTTGTTGGTCAAAAGAATCATTAAAAATGATATCATTTTTTAAAGAAAAAATAGAAGTTATACTTTAACAAATTGCTATACTAAATGAAATTTAGTAAAGTAATTATTTTGCAATAAAGATTAAATTTTATATTCTAACAAGTTTCCATGCTTCTATGAAAAGATGAATTAATAGAATTTAGGAAGGAAGTTTTTCCAAGAAATATTAAAAAAATAATAATATATAATATATATATGAAAATAGAAGATTTTATTGATATGGATCACTAATTAAATTGCGATTTTAATATATATTTATATTTTATTTATCTATATTTATATTTATATTTTAATCTAATTCATTTCATTTCTTTATACATAATAAGAAAATATATATATCTATATTTTTATCTATATCTATATCTATATCTAATCTAATTCATTTATCTCTTTTATGCATAGATATAGATTTCCTAATAGACCTTTCATTAAAAAAAAGAAATTTTGTATCTCATTTAAAAAAGATTTTCTAATTTCCAAGCTATATTTCTTTTATACATAGATATAGATTTCCTAATAAACCCTTCATTACCAAAAAGGGAGAGATTTTGTATCTCATTTAAAAAGAGATTTTCTAATTCCCAAGCTCTTGTAGAGTATGTTTAACCACTAAACAAATCCCCCCACTTCTAATTTCCAAGATTTTGTAGGGTATGTTTAACCACTAAACAAATCCCACACTCAACATGTAATTTCCAAAAACTTGTGTAAAAGATGTTTAATGACATAATTATGACGTCTTAAATGGTAATAAACTATAGACCTTCAACCTTGGTTATTAACTGCATTTTTTACTTTGTTTAAACCACCGTTCCACTTTGTAATTAATTAAAGGTATCCATCCTTGCTATAATCTTTGCTTAAATCACCATTCCAATATATTTAATTAAAGGTATCTATCTTTGCTATAATTTTTCTTTTGTTTAAAATAATAAATGGTTTATTTCTTAAATATTTGTTTATTTTTTTGAAAATTTGTAATTTCATTGTAATTTAAAAACAAATCACAGTGTAGTTTTGTGAAAACATATTAATAGTTTTTTAGCTAAATGAGAAATAAAAAATAAAAAATATATACAAAAGAGAAATTAAGTGTTATAATACTTATTAAAGTCTTTTTTTTTTTTACTTTTTCCATTTCCTTATGAGAGGGTCGACAAGAACTGCCACCAACTCATTCACATTGACTATCGAGGAGTGTTTTTTACTAACATTTGAATTTTATAAGACATGGACCCTCTTTGAGCTCACCAAACCATCCTCTTTGCACAACAATGCTCCTAGATGTTTAGGTTCAAGGACCAGTTCTATTTTTGAAGCATTCCTCAGGAGATGTGCATGTCCATCAAGAACATAAGTACTCATATCATCTTGTTTTGGATGGTCCTTGATTTCCTCTTCTTCATCCTCTTCTTAAATATTTGTTATATATATAAATGGTATTATAAACTTCCAAGTCATTTATTTTTAGTGATTAATATTTGAATTTTATTTTATTTATTTATGGTAATTAAGTGAATGTATGTATTTGGAGATATTAAAAATTTGCATATAATTCATATTATGTAATTAATTATATGATTTATAAGTTATTTATCATTATTAAGGAAATTTGTATTTTTAATTGACCATTTCAAAGATTTCGTGATATGTTCTTTGATGTTTACACTAGTTACATTGACAAAGCTCTAATACTCATACAACCCATGTAAATTAAACTCACTACTTTGTAGCCCATAAATATGCAAGGACATCATAAACCAACAAGGTGGTTATGTGTAGACCAATACGAAGCTCTTATCTCATAAACACTTAGTCTTTTGGCCTTCCTTGAGGTCTAACTGGGCACATGGGTGTCCATGACTAACTAAGGAACATTCACATGGAAAATAGTTCATGTTGGAGGATAAATTTTATATATAATAAAGTCATGCGTAAGCATTAATGTGAAGGAAATTAGAATAAGGTTATGTTAGAGGAAATAAATCCAAAGAGTGAGGAATGAAATGCCACTGCTCACATACTTCTTGTTTTCTTGCCCTCTTATTTTTCATTTATCCTCCAAAATGACCATTCACAAGGGTAAATACTTCCTAAATTCATTAAATATTGGATTAAGCCCAAATGGCGGTGAAAAATACCATCCCAAGGAGAAGATCAAAGCTCATATTTTGCTAGCTCTTTTCTTAGGTGACATGGTATATGCTTCAGTTTCTCTCCCATTGGAATAAAATGGTATCACTAAATTCATTGTTTAATGCTTTTATAACTATCATATATGCTTGAGAATAATGTGGCTACTTATATTGATATCTACTTACCTTTCATTGTCTACTTTTAGTTTTAATAATTGGTTAGGAGAGAGTTCTTAACACTCACAAGCATGAAAATCCCCATAGTAGAATGATGATTCCACTAGGGATTTTTATCCATCAATCCAATTCATAATAATTTATTGGCTTCATTTCTAATATTTGGTAGTTTGTAGGTGCTAGTATGAAAATTCTTAGTATATGTACCAAAAACACCTCACTTAAGTCACTGGTGACAAGTGACCCCAACAACAAGATATAGCTATTTATGCTTCAGATCTGTAATGACAAAATGAGAGAACCCTATAGTAAAAAGATCTCATGCAACCCAAAACATAGAATAACAAGAAATAACTAATGTAATAATCCAATAGAAGCTTTGAATGAATAATATTTTTATTAGAAAACACTTGGTGAAGGGGATTTACAACATGGGTTTGAAAAATCCCTCTCCGTGGGATGGCTCATTTTATGTCTTTGTGCTTCAACGATTTATTTCTCTCTCTCAATATGCAGAAAACCCAAAAGAAAGATGAAACTCAAGTGGGAGCTCAAATTTTAATAGGAGATAATGGTGACAATCATAATAATCATGGTGAAGAATGAATGGAAAACCCTCTTATTTATAACAAAGTATTGGGTTAAACTAGGAAATGGAATAATAAAATATTATTGACCAAATCAAAATCTAACCATTAGGAATACTTTATTATATTTTTTGGAGAGGGAAAAGATATTCAAAATGGTGAAATATATTTATTTAAATATGGTTTAGTTAATTAACAAATAAAATGATTTATTAATCACTTTGCAAGGATTAAGAAAAGTGTGAATTTGAAATAATTATTAAATAGTGATTTAACAATTATTCCAAAAATAATATTAAGGAATAATAAATAAATAATGATTTATTTAATTATTCCTAGGTGATGTAGTCAAATTTGACAAGGAATAATTATCAAATAATGATTTAATAATTATTCCTAGAGAAAATTATATAAATGATGATTTATTCAATTATTCTCATGGGGTTTCTTAATTTTAATAAGAAATAATTTAATAAAAATGATATACTAAATCATCTCCTATGGTGAAAGTGATTTTACTAAGGTAAAATTAATCCTCCATGGTGTATTTTGATCCACCTAGTTCGAAATGACTAGGTAGTCATTTTTTAGGTGATAACTGATTCCCTCCTAATGTACGAGCATCAGGAGAAAATCAAATGAATGAAAGACCTTGTAGGTTACACTTCTATGAGACACCAAAGGGGAGTCAAAGAGTGAGAGAGGGAGACAACTTAAGAAATGCAAGGAAGGACAAAGGAATGGAAGGGCTAAGAACTGCTAATGTGATATAAGTCTCCTTTTATTTTGGAGTACATGATCTCCAATGAGGTAGGGGAGGCATACCCATACCCACCGAGATAACTGATTACAAATAATAATGGCGTGCCCAACAATGTGGGACTGAGCTACAAAATAAATGATACATGATGCAATGAGTCCCGTATACATAATGTGCTTGGAAAACAGAAGTAAAGAATGAATGTAATGGCATTTGAGTACATGAGATACATGCCCCTCAAGTTGGCATGGTGAGGGGGAATCATAACCAAAGAAGCACCCTTGATTAGGAAAGGGCTCTGAAGATCTGAATGAGACATGCATGCTATGGGCACTGCAAGCAGTGGGAACCAAGCTAGTCAAATTTGTAGAATTGCATCTGAGGATAGATCATAATCTAGTATCATCTGGGCATGTGGGGGCCTACATGAAGGGCCACCCCCTCATGAGGTTTGGAACATTTCACACACACCCAGGAAATGTTGTTACAATGTGCTGGATCACTGGACCATCAAGTGTATGATTCTCGATCATGCGATAATGAGCTGGAGTCGAGCACGTGAGAAACAACCAAGTCAAACGGCAATGATGATTCCTTGTGTTTGATCTGAGGCACCAAACAATGATGGAGGCTGGAACCAAGGTACACTGCCCTCTAAACCACTCTCATAGAATACATGCGTTGAGGTCAACAGTAGAGGGCCTACCAAAGGTGAGGCAACAAGGATTCCTCAACAAAGGTACGAGGGTCATAGAAATATCATTGATGGATTGACACTAAGGATGATGATGGATGGAGACAAGATAAGAGGAAAACTGAGGAATTCCCTTGTCAGATAATTATATGCATGGTTGACTTGGCAGCGACTTACTCGATTCCATAATGGATGGTCAATTACTGAGACAAAGGATTTTCAAAGACGGAGCAGTATAGATGGAGGCCCAAATAGGAGAATGCGAGACAAATGGGGGATGAAATATTGTAACTGGACTTAAGGGGACTCATAACAGACTCCATAGATGCAAGGGTGACTCATCTTAGATGCTTTGAACAAGGGTGACTCAATGATGCTGCGACATGGGGGGTGCCCAAAGTGGACCATAAAAAAATGAGTAAATAATGGTTACTCATGACGAAAATCGACATGTGAGTCCACAAGTGAAAAATAAAAGTGGTACCAAAGTAGAGGTGACTCACATGAAGAAATTCGTTTTTGATGGGTGGAAAAGTGAGACCTCGTGGAAAAAGTGGCTTCCTAGTGAAGTGTCAAATTACCAAAAAAAAGAGAGACCCATTATAGAACTCAGTGAGAGCTTTCCAACGATGTTGTCGGTTCATCAAACTTAGCTATGGTTTGGTCACAATGTGTGACGAAAGAACTACGATTTTTCTTATAAAAGGGCTTCTTTCCCCCAAATACAAATCACTTTCATAGTGAGTTGTTGGAGAATTCGAACAGGAGGAGAAGGCCCTAAATATTGAGAATCTCATAGTGGATAAAGTGACCATCAAATTTCGGATCTGCAGCTTTCAGTTTGGTGGCCTTACGTGTCTAAAATATCCCTAATGCTTCTTAGAAGAATGGTTCCTAATGAAGAATCAAGGTAAGAAAGGAATACAAGAATGATCTACTAGAGAAGGTCTAGGATCATCCCATCACACCAATTAAAACATGGGGAATAGGTAGTAAGTGTGGTATCTCATAGAGTAAAATACGTGAAGATATGGTATCAAGCATCTACGATATGTGATGTGTAGATGGATTGCCAGAAAGGCCGTTAGGACAAACAATCCCTGGAATGGGTGGATAATTGACCATACCAAGATTGTTGGGGTCTAGAACAAGATTGATGTTAATAAAGTGAGAAGGTATTCATGGGTATGATCATGCCTCCAAGCATAAGATACTACCCCTTAGCATATGTGGTGGAGGGGAATTGATCAGGTATGCAAAAGGCGCAAATGATGCCCCCGGACTAGAGGATTTTGTGGAGTTCCAGTGTGTTCCAAGTGCTCAAATAAGGGATTCAAGTAGTCGAACTGAATGGCACAAGACCTTGTAGAGGATAATTAGTAGGTGTAGGGGCATATGTCCCCCCCAGTTTTGTATGCAACATGCTATGGGCATTTCGGATGTATTTAGAGTAGTGGACTCTAAACATATTTTGATGATGTGGTTTTCCATTTGTTTTTTTATGGTTTGTCTTCTTATGGGAAGAATGGATAGATGCAGTAATATGAGAAACGAAATGGTGGATTCCCAATCTAACTTGGCACTGCATATTTGAATCAAAAGGGACTGAATTTCTGGGTTCACATACATGGTGTCACTATACCAAAGAGTGGCTTCAGATATAATGAACTAATGCTCACCGAAATGACATAGTGGTTGAACAACAATAATCTCTAAGGGGCTAGGTTGTTGATGTAAGGTGGAGGAATGATTAAGTGGATCATCCCTAGAGTGATCTAAAGTGATATGAGACTCTAGAGGTTCTCTTAAGTGGGGAGCAATAATGGCATTAGCGTCGACACTAGCAAATGCACTAGGAGGGTTGGGGAGAATTGCTTCTCCTGAACTCTCAAATTTAGATTCCCCCTTAACCAAACGTTGTGAGGAAATGTAATGGCCACAAGGTTGATGTGGTTTGAATTCTTTGGTTTGAAGTAAGGGGTTATTGAACTGATCGATCTCACCATGTATTAAATCTTTGGACTCCACAACAAATTGATCATGGGTTTGCTACGGAAGCATGTACGCATGATGGTGCATATCATCCCAAGGATAATCAGGGGTGTTCATGGCTTCCATGATATGAATGAAATATGGGTGGAAAGGAGATAGAGTGACCATATGATGAAGAGGAACTACTTGAGGCATATTCATGAGAGACAAGGTTCACATGCACATCATTAAAAACGGGATACGACTGACTTGTAGATGTAACATCTACCGATGTTGAGACCGAAGTGTTCGCTGAAGGAGGTGCGACTGAATTAAAATAGTAAACGTCAAGAGGGTCCCAATAGATCGATCCCTTGGATGATGACATGTAGAGAATAGGGGGAATATCTATCTTTTATCTCAACATCAAGAGGGGGAATTAAAATGGTGGGTTGGGAAACCTCGTATTCTAGCATAACAATGGGACTACAATCCACAGGTAGAGGGGAAGTGGAATCACTACGAGAGACATCTAACTTGCAAAGTACTTGAAGTGTATCATGAAAATATTCGAGACAAGGATAATGATGGGAATAATGGCCATAATTATCACACAAAGCACAAGGGTAATTCATGCGCAAGGATATGTTCTTCTTAGTTGACTAGGGTAAGGTGGCATGGACCTTAGGAATGCTAGAGTCAGGAAAGGTATCAAACACCACATTCTTGATATGAGAGAGATCAAGACAATTATTGGTGGCATGCTCAACAACATCACACAAAGTGTATGGAATAGTTTTTTTGAGTGCCTTATCTTTGGGTCCCTTTTTCTGGGCTTTACCCCCCTCACCAGATGCTTTCGCAATATGTTTGGCTTCTTGTTGAGGTTGTTGTGGAACTGAAGCAAAGGAAGGGGGTAGGAAAAATAGGTTGAATCGGGGTCAAAATTATATAAGGTTTTAGTTTATTAGGAGGAGTGTTTGCAAGAGGATCAATGTACCAGATTGGGATCTCCAAGGTAATGTTAGGTAGACTTAACGTAGCCATAACAGGGGTAGAAAATATTCTAGGTGGTAGGAATAAGAAAGGTATTTGACTAGAAGGGTAATGACCTGGGGGAACTAATCCCAGATAGTTGAGACATGGGGGAACTAATCCTAGATAGTTGAGACATGGGGGAATGATTTTGGGTTGAAAAGGGCCAGGAGGGATACTACTAGAAGGAAATTGGCCTGGAAAAATTGTACCTAAAGGTTGGGTTGAGTTGGGAGCAGGAGGTTGCGGAGGAGCTAGCTATTGTGAAGGCGTACCCGATCGCTTGTGGGTGGTCCATGATGCTTGAAGCATGAAAAAACTAGATGATCTAGCCTCAAAAGGAATAGGCAGTGGGCCATAATAAGCCCCAAGTAACATGGAATCTCTATAGACTCCAGGAGACACATCGGTCAAGGAAGTGATAGTCATATTTCCAGTCATCAATGAGATAGTTATCTAAGGAGATGTCTAAGACTGAGGGTCATATTATCTCAGTTGATTGATAATGAAGATCTTTCCATTATGGGGAAAACACATCTTGTGAAAGATAATGAATGTGATAGCAGACATGGCATAGGTGTAACTACAACCCAAGAAAATGTTATAATATAATGGGGCATTAATGACTTTGATATCAATCAAGATAGTCTTAGCGGCAATAATAATAGGACACTTTCGATACAAACCTAGGGGTTGTGTGGTGTTAGCACTCAAATCTTCCTTAGGCTGAAATAAGGCAAGACTCAAGGCCACATTAAACCACGCTTAGCCTCATAGCTAGCCCTACGAGGATAGGAGAGGGCTCTCTCCGGGTCAAACTCGGCAAAAGATAATTGAAATGGCTCGAGATGACTGAATTGATGACTGATTTTAGGCTAGGTATAAAGTACAAAGAGTTTAGAATTGAGTTTTAATAATTTTGTTGAATTCAAGGGAAAGGCAAATTTAGGTGCGGGGATGAGGCACAGTTTTTGCAGAGGTCCACTTGGGGCAAGATAGGTGATTGTTTTGATGCCTTAAAGCAGGTGAGATGGGTAGATCAGACTGGTGAGGGGATAAGGAGAGCAAGGGAGTCTCAAGGATTCTCCTTAAACTGAAGAAAACGTAGAAGATTAAACAAATTTAAAGGCAGAGCATAGCAATTTCATGGATTCTACCTTAACACTTCATTTGTTTAATAACAGAAGATTTCAATAGAGATAGTGATGCACATACACTACTTACAAGTACTGAGAGAAAAACACCATCAACACATAAAGCCACATGGATCCCAAATAGTTCTGAAAAACTGTGGTCTTTCCTTTGCCAAAAATGCTGATAAGATATGTACAATATAGTGTCAAGCTATTCCCAAGAGTCCAACCCTAAAAATGACTAAATACATAATATAGGCAAGCTAACACATTCCCTTGCCTCTAGGGGTCGAGATCATCATCCTAGGAGCTGTTTCAACCAATTCTAAACTAAGCACTACAATCTAGGCAGTCAAAACAACTTGCCTCTATAAGCTAGGAAACCAATTCATTCATTACATTTTTGCTATTTTATGAATGAATCATCTAGAATAGGTAAATAAGTGCCATAACAACATGAATCTCCAATAATTACATCAAGGAGGGTGAAAGATCCCATCACAAGTCAAAACAGGTGAAACTGGCTTGATTCGCTGAGTTGAGGAGGAAAACTGCGTCAAAACACCCTGTGCACCGCGCGCCTGAGCCCTGTGCGCCGCGCGCTTTTCCAACTACGTTTGGGGAACTTCCTGGCATCCAAATTGAGCTCAAGTGGGCTTGTTGGAAAGGCCTGAATGTCTAATTTCCAACCCAAGTGGAAGTTTCCAATTTGGTCTCCATTTTACCCTCCAAAAGTGGATTCTCCCAAAAGTACTTCCTGCTGGTGCAAAAAGTGGCAGAAAGGTGATTTTCATGATGTTTTTTGAGCTTTTGATCACCCAAAACTTGATGAAATGCCTTGGAAATTTCTGAGCATGTGTATTTCATCATGAAAAGTCCAAAAATGTAATTGACTTGTGATTTGGACCTCTCCATTTCATGGGTCGCGTGCTGAGCGCGACGCATAGAACCCAAAAACCTGTTTTGCAAGCCAAAATTTTTGAAACGAAAAAATTTTCTCCAAATTTACCCAAAATTGGAGTGAAGACCCTCTATCATGTATCATGCTCAACTAGTGAAGCCTCAGCCAAAAATCGAAGCGGATCAGGCCTTTTGCGTTGTTTTTGTGCTTTACTCAAACGCCTTTTGAGGACCTTCATTCTCGCTTTGCAAACATGCATGCGAGCCCAATAGTGAGTCTTCATGTGGCAAAGCATGTCCTTATCCATGTTTACCTTTGCCAACAACTTTTCCAAGTGATTGTTCACCCGGATGAGCATGATTCTCGATCAATAGGTGTCAAATCACCGGGTCTCCTACGAGCCAATTCCCAGTCTTCCTGAATCTTGCGCAACTCATAAAGTTCATGCTCATCCTCCAACTGTTTGTTGCGTTACTCTAAGTAGTTGATCACCCATTTAGCCATCTGCAATTTCTTTTGCAGCGACTCATTCTCGGCCCTTTGCTCTCGGATAATCTCCTTAAGCTCTGAGTTGGGCAAACTAGCATCAACATCAATGATATCGGTATCTTGAACTCCTGAAGGACCCTCATCAACCATGGGTCTCTTGCCCCTGTCCTGACTCCGTACTTGTGCTGTAGATGGAAGCGAGACCCCTTCCACATGATGTGGAGATAATACTCGCCCTGCTGATGATGTCAACAAGGCCCCTTCCACCCCGGGTGGAGAAAGTACTCGTCATGCAGCTGCAAATAAGGCCCTGGGGCATTTCTAATATGTCACATATGCTGGAGCATCAACATGCTCGGTCTCATAATGTCAAACTGCCGTGAAGGCCCTCCCTCATCATGGATGATCTCTAGAGGAGGCTGTAGCGTGGAAAAGAAATCATGGGAGATGAAATCCTCCCAAGCAATACCCTGCTATGCCAACTGATGCATCACTATGATTTTGATCAATGCATAGTGATATATGCTCTTGTGCTGATGTGACGGGGTCTTCCTCTGTACTAAGGGTACCATCCTCTCTATGTTTCGGCACATAAAAAATGGAATGCTCATTATATGTACCCATGTGAAATGCATCAACAAGCGTACATGGTACGCATAGAGACGTGAGTTTCATCAATGGTGCAAACTCATCTTTCAGGTATCTGAAAGGAAAGGTCGTGCTCAAGTGTCTGATATATGCGGTCTTGACATATGGCTCATAATAATATCTGTCCAGCATCTGGCGTTTACTCCATTCCTCCCCCACATTAGGTATCCCGATGGCCTGAGAAATAGTGTCGAGTGACAAAGTGAAATCCACTTCGGCAAGGTTCACATGACCATCCTGTAAGTTAAGGACAAATAGATGGACCAGTTCCTGATGATGCTGAGTTTGTGAGATCATCTCACAATATTGGTAACATGTTTGGCGCTGAAAACAATCCATTGCAAGCGGGCAAGCTTGCAATTGAGCCAAAGAGGTAGGATCCTCCCTAACATGCTGTCCACTCTTGCCACCTTTGTGATATCTCTGTGGCACATTAGGCACAGTGACCTCTGGTGTAGAGTCACTATCATAATCCTGCTCATATTCGGACTCGGTCTCTGACATGTTCTTTAACAACAAGGTGGCTGGAATATATATATTTGCTGATATAAAACTTTGTGCCAAAAGTTGACTGTTGACTTTTTGTCTCTTTATCAAAATGCCGTAACCAAGGGGACATAAATGATGGGAATTGTTAGGAAAAGGGAAGCATTAGGGAAATGGGAACAATGGACATAAAATGAGGAAATTAGGGAAGGGAAAGGGGCATAGAAATGTTTTAGGGTTTTGAAATAAGGTAGGGATCATATGGTTATAGGAGAAGGGAGAGTTTAGGATTTTGAGGGAGGAAGATGTAGGGTTTGATGAGGAATAATTGGGAAAAATAGTTGGGGAATATAGGAAATGGGAAACAAGGGAAAAAGAAGCCTTGGCAACAATGATTTTTTGAAAACCCTACAGCAAACTTTGCACTTGAATCCTTATAGAAATTTGATGAACATGGAGGGTTTTATACACTTGGTTTTCATGACAAATATATGCTAACTTCTTCATATACAACATCCAAAAACAAAATCAAGTCATGATTGCAGGCCTACCTGAGAATTTAAGCGTGAGGAGAGGTAATTTGAGTGATTCTTGGTGAATTTGCAGGCATAAACCCTATGCGCCGCGCGCTTTACCCAATGCGCTGCGCGCTCTGAGTGCGTCGTGCCTGTGTTAAATTACACAGCAAAAGGTGGCTTGATGCGCCGCGCGCCTATGCTGATGCGTCGCGCGCCCTGGAGCTGACCCAAATACTCACAAACTTGCCTCAAACTTGCAAAATCGCCCTTGAATGATATTCTTAGCTCTCAAAATGTGGAATAGGTTGCAAATGAGGAGAAATGACTTGATATAGCATCCATTTTAATTTTTGCTTAATGAAAACCCATTTTTCTTATGTTTGGTTGTTGACACTTTTTGAAAATTAATAGGCTTTGACCTTTTTGGTTTCCTTTATAAAATAGGTTGAAATGATGATTTTCTCTGATAATTTTTTGCAAGGATAGCTCTGATATGCTTCAACAAAGGAGACCAGGGCTACACTTTGAACAATTGAAGAACTGAAAATTTTGACAATTTTTACAAAAATGAGGTGGTGACTTGTCTTCAAAACAAAGTTTTGAAGAGAAGTCCTTATTCAGCTGTACAATGGTGAGAATTATTGAAGTGATGATCTATCTAAGACATACCTCTGGCCTGCTGGTCTTCTAAGAATTTTCAAGACTAAATTAACTCAAACCCTAGACCTAGACCTAAAAATTTAAAATATGACTAAAAATGACTTGTGAAGCTTTATGACTTCTCCTAAACCAACAATGATATGCACGAGGGGAATGAATGAAACAGACCACTCCATCAGAGTTATGGCATGCCTAACGAAATGCAACTGATGAAAAATGGTGGGACACCTAAAATATGAAATGCAAAAAAGAGCTTTGATCTTTGATGGAGGGATAACTAGACTGACTCTAACATGTGGGATACCCATCCCAGGCATGAATAGTGATAGTGGATGGGGATATAACAGGGGAACCAAGTTGCTTCCAAACACTAGAGGCCATCACATAGGTGGAGGCACCTTCATCTATGATATGCCACTAGATCATGGTGTTCTTTACGAAGATTGGTATTTGAAATGAAACTGAGGAAGGAAGGGGGGGGATGTTTTGCTTTGTCAATGTTAAAGACAATTAGATGATTGTTAGAGGGTTCCAAAATTCCTAAAGAATATAATAGATATTTCTGTTGGGATGGGAACGTCTAGAGGACTTCTAGTGTTGGCATGGCAACAAGGGATATTTGTGCTAATTCATCTACTATGGTATATGTATGGGCGACTTTAGAAGAAGAAACATTTCAATGTAATGGAACTTTGGGGATCTTGAGGGAGACCTCGAATTTAGGTAGAGGGATATGTAAGGGACCATTTGGTGACAACAGAGGCTCAGTGGAAACTTTGGGTTGAGGATCAGTCACTGACTTGGATGGGGACTTGTCATATTTGCGTGACTGAGTTTGAAGGTTAACTTATTTGATGTTGACTTCATCAGAATTCATCACGAGGGTATGGTAATTGTTCGGGCCATATTGTGAAGGTGGAGGAGTTGCATTATCCTGTATGGGTTGGGAAGCTACATTCTTCTAATGGGGAAAAGGATTCGTAAGCACAACTGGTTGTGATGATGCAAGAGGGGGATGAGGTTGAGCAATGGGTTGAGGTCTTCGAGAAGTAGCTACTTGAGCTTACCATGCCTGGCACATCTAATTTAAAAGGTCTGTAACAGGCACAAAGTTTATTTGTATGAAGGGCCTTGTCTTTCTAGGGTTGTCTTCCTTGTTTCTAGGTCATGGGATTAGGTTGGTCACCCTGAGGGGAATCACATGGTGGATCCTGGTTGCCTTGTTTACCTTGAGATGGCTAGTTCTAGTTACCCTTCCCCTTATTATTTTTCTCGGGGTTGGCGGGATTTGTTGCACTCTACTAAGAATACACTTGATCTTGAGGAGGTGTTAGTTGTTGTGGTAGAGGTGGAGGAGGCATGGGAGGTTGGGGCATTGGTGTCGAAGGGGATAAAACATTAGGCGGTGCATAAAGATAGAAATAATTGGCAACAACATTGGGATAGCCAGGTGAAGTGATAACTAGCCCTGACATCAACTGATGCAGATGGGGATATGCATATGACATGCTTGAATGTTGGTAAGTGTTGCCATGGGAAGGAGCCGGATAGGGATATGTGTAAGTGGAACTGGTCCAACCCTAGAGTTGACTATAATTCATATGAGGTTAAGGATATGGTGGAGGTTGAGGGTGTGAGAAAGATCCAACAATACTATCAGTGACATGTGATGCCCCCAGTGCATTAACAACACTAGCCCGAGGTAGATAAGGAAGGATAGTATAAACCTATCCTGATTGTGCATAGACCAAGTCATATTTCAAAGCTACTTGGTGTTCTTCTTCCTTAGATTAGGGGAAGTGGGAGGTGAGATATTTACCAATGGGGGCCAAAATCATTCTAAAGAACTAATTCATATAGACATGGTCTTCAAATTCAGGATCCCTACACATGCTCCTCCTATGCCATTCTTGAACATGGTCAGATAGGTGGGTGGTAGAATTTTGATGGAAAGAGATCAAGAGTTTAGTACCATCATCATATCAGAGGGGTAACAGGAAGTATGGAAAACAACACTTTTTCTAGAATCACAAACATGGAATGGGAGACATGCGGTTGGTCCACATACCACTTGGAAGCAACTCCAGTAAGGGTGCATTGGAAAAGATGAATATGGATGGAGTCTTCAATGATGGAATTAGATGAACACTACATATTAAATGAGAAAAATGCTTTGTGGGATCTTCTCCAAGATTTCCTTAGAACTTGGGGATGTCAGAAGGAGGCTTGGTAGGTGTTATCACTCAGAAGTTTTCCCTAGAAGCTATCAAAAGAAGGAATAATCCAAGGTAACCACAAACCAAATCTTTTAGACTCAGGTTCTAGCCAACCTAAGTCTAGAGAGGGCTCTCTCTTTATAATTTAACATTGTTTCTATTAGATTTTAGGCTAGTTCTTAATGTTCATGAGGATTTTGATTTTGATTGAAAGTTTAGTGGTGGAATTCTTGGAATAGATGGATAGAGCTAGGTCTTTAAGCCACTGGGCTATGGAGTCAATCAAAGGATAGCTTAACTGGATCAGATCATTAAAGGGATTGTTCACACGGTAGGATAGCAAAGCAAAAGGAAAATCTTCAAAGGGATGATGGATGGAATGATTCTAACTAGGGTAAAAGGCAATGAAGAATCCTTAGACCAGGATCATAATGAGGAATAGAGGGTGATCATCAACAAAGAGCTATTAAGAATCCTTTGCTACATAGACCACATGGAGAAACTATAGAAGTAAGGGAGCATTTAAGAATTCCCTAACTAAGATAGTTTATTAGAAAACATTAAGAATGTAAACAATCAAGACAGAGCGCATTAAAGCAAGTTCTGAAATATCATTCCTAGTTTACCCATTAGATTTCATAGAAACACATATAATTATTAATAAACATAAGGAAAAACAATAATACACATGAGAGAATACTTATTTTATTTTCGCTTCACACAAGAATCTTGTAAAATGTCTGAACTTTATTCCATGATCCCGCAAGCCAATCTAGTTTTGATACAATAGCACTTTGATTTTAGAGAAAAGTCCACAGAAATGTCTTTGAATCCACCCTAAATACTTTGAAATGGGAAGCATTTACACAAAAAATATTACAAAATATCTTATAACAGTTTGAGATTTAATTAAGGAAATAAAACTATCTTCAAGCATGAAGATAGAGACAAATGGAAAACTGCATCATGCTATCCCTCTTATTGTGGTAGTGCTGGCTATTGCAGTTGAATTTCAGCCCTTTTAAGATGGCTGACATGTGTACACTGGAATCATCTTTGTGTTTAGTCTTTTACTGATACTCTTTAACCTTCTACTCTTTGACCCTATTCACCTGTTTCATCTAGCTGCCATTTAAGATTTACTGTGGTAACTTATAGTAAATCTGTCATTTTCCCACCATTCATCCTTAGGTAACTTTACTTTGAGTATCCTTCTATAGATCTCATTTGCCTCAGTGTATTTGGAAAAATTAGGCTTGGTGACAAATAGATGTTTCACCTCATGCTCTAGGAAAAATAGTTTCTCTAAAGTATCATACAATACTTTCCCTCTTGGCAAGGCTTTGATTCCTGAAGTGCTTGCATGTTCCTTGGACAACTTTTTTAATTCGTTAACATAGTCCAATTGGGTCATAAGTTTGTCATGAATGACCAAAGGAATTCGAAGGCCTTTATCCCTCAAAATTTGAAACTTTGCCATGAATCTGTCAATGCCCACCCGCATGTTATGGCATTTTCCCTCTAGGTTAAGCATAAGGTTTCTTTTAGAAAGAACCTTTTTGACTTCTATGATGGCTTCAGTTTTGTCTTCCACACTAAGCTCATTTATTTCATGCATGTTCTTTCTATTAAAGAAGTGGATGAGTTGATTAGCATCCTTAGGATGGTCTCCTAAGTCTCCCTTTACCTTTTGAATTGCTTCGGTGGCCACTTTCACTAGTTCTTTTTGCTCAAATATTACTTGAATTGATGGCCAAATATCATTGACAGATTCAATGATATTGGCCCAAAGCATCTCTTTAGTCTGTCCTAGTGGTTTTGTAGAGTTATCCTTCTCTAGGACCTTAATCTTCTCACCCATCCTTAGGGCTTTCTGTGTTTCTTCTCACCGCTGAATCTGGGCAGGCTTGCAATTAGTTTCTAAGATTGCCACTTTCTCCTTAAGTCTCTTAAGTTCTGTTTCTTAGATAGACATTTCCTCCATGGCTTTCACTAGCTCTGTTATCTTTTCTGTTGAAGTACTCGCTGTTATAGACTTAGTTGTGACTGGAAGTACTATGGCAAGTGGAGTTGTTGGTGCAAAAGATGCTGCCAGTGTTGAAGGAACTACAGTTGTTATTGTGGGAATGGCAGTTGTAGAAGTGGTGGCCAATTCACTTTGTTTTGATTGAATCAATGTGTCCAATTATTTCTTTGTTTCTTTCAACTGGTCATTTAGCTTTAGGACCAAGTTCATAAGCTCTTGTTGTCCTTTTTGGGTCTCTAGGACTTCTGCTGTCTGTGGGTGATGTAGTGGTGGAATCTTAAGTTTCTTCTTCAAAGTAGCTATGTCATCATTTTCCTTTTTGATCAGTCTTTCAGTGGCCTTCACATCTTTGGGATCATGCCCCAACTAAATGATTAAGTCCTCTAAGGACTTGATTCTAGTGTCTTTTTCCTGTGAAGAGGCCTTTTCCAATTGGAATTGAGTTGATACATTATTTAGGGAATTATGCAATTGGTGAGTTGCAATGGCTTTACCTATCAAGGTGGAGTAAATCATATCTCCTGTCTATTTATGCAGTTCACTCTGGTCAATAGGATGTATGTCCTTTGCCAGCACTTCGAAATCTATCTTCTTAAAGTCAGTTACTGTTCTTGGTTGCTGAGTGGTAGGTTTGACAAATGTCATTTGCATCTTGCCTTCTTTAACACCATAGGATGACATAAGCCTTGTTTGGTTTGTAGGTTCCATCTTTAGGTATTGTGCATAATTATAGGCTTTTAGCCTCTCATTCCTAAACTTTATATCCTTGTGCCTTTCCCTGATGTCTTGATCCCTGTTAGATGGCGTCCTAAAGGAGGACACTTCAACACTCTCTTGCCTTTCCAACATCTAAGTGTTTGATGTGGAAGGTTCTACTGTACCCCAAGAGGGTGTGGTAGGCCTGCTTCTTTCTCTTTCAGTGTTGGCGGCCCCAATTGTTTCTTCTATGAATTCCCATTCTGAAACAAGATTTAACCTTTGCCTTTTGATTGGGCTAGTCTCTGCATATGTTTGTGTGGTTGTTATGCCTGATGTAGTGGCCTATTCCCTATTACTTCTGAGAATTTTCTCCTCATTTAGAGGAGTTTGCAAGTTAGGGGGAGTACTCATAGTGGGTTTTTATATACCTACTTGATTTAATTCCTCTGATAGGTTTGGCTACTATGACTCTTCTTGCACCTGGGATTCTTCTTCTATATGTGATTCACTTGGTGCCTGAGATTCTCCCCGTGCCTATGATTCTCCAGGCACCTGCAAGAAATAACCTTCATCAAGTCTTTTCTCTAAATCAATTAGATCATTTTAAACTGTTACTTTAGTGTTATCCCTATCCACTAAATTATTCTCCACCCTTTCCAATTGGTTTGCATATTTCTCTATCTCAGGGATTCGGTGGTGAAGGTAGGGAGACATCTTGTTTTTTGTCTTCTATTGCAGATGAAGTCACAGGGGTCATATATCCACATGAAGCTTTGTTTTAGTTTAAGTCTCTGAAGGATTTCTTCTGCTTCTCTTCCAGCTTCTTTGCTTTTACATACAAAGGCGCCTAGTTGATCTTTGATTCTGAGCTGGGCCTTCTATTTGGCCTTAACAAAATGCATCTCATCTGAGTTGATTATTTTCCTGTAGTATCCAGAGGAAATAACCTCACTGGGAGGTATCTGGGTAGTTTATATGGGGCCAACTCACAGCCATAGATCCTAATTTCTGTGTGATTTTGGTACAAGTACCAATCTCCCACTTTGTGTTGTTTTGACTGCTGCAGGATACTCCTGATATATGAACTGATTCTTGGAGGTGGACTTCCTAGCAGCATGGTCACTACTGGATGTACAAAAAGATCAATGAAATCTGTGTATGGATATGGGGAATCATACTTATGTATCAAAGGAGTCCAAAAAATTACTGACCTAGGATGACCTTTAGTGCCAAGATTTTGGAGAGTGAAAGGGAAGTTGTCAGCTTGGTAATATAAGAAAAGGTGGTTCAAAACTAAAGAATACTTAAATGCTCTTTCATTACTCATTCTAAGAAATTGTTCATGCATCCTATAAACTATGTACTTGGCATAATCATACATGACAGCAGGGGGCTGTCCTGGAGTAAAAATGGACAGAAGGCTAAGCTAATTTCATCTATGTATTCACTGGTTGTGTAGCCTAAGATACTAGATATCATTGACACAATGTCTTGTCCAAACTGAGAAAATATGGTATATATATATGGGGGAGGATCTTGTGGGGTATGTTTTTCTTCTACAATAAAAGTTTGGAACATTTGAGCCAGCTTGGTAGTGGTAAGCTTGGGAAATTTTTCTAGTAGGTCTCTAATTGAGATAGGGGTTAAGTTTTGCCCTGGTTGTAGTTTCATCATTTCATTGATTGACTTGGCAGTGATGGTGAAAAGTATGGTTTGGTTAGGGGACATCACTGCTCTTTGACTGGGGATGTATTTTGCATGGAAATAATGGACAATCTCAGGAAAGATGTGCACCTCAGGGAATTGATACTTGGGAGAATTAGATTCCCACAGACCTATTTTATCAGCTTGGTTTAGGTATTGATCTCTATATTGATAGTATAATTTTAAAGGGGATTCATGGACAGAGGTGTCTTTGATTTGGAAATGTTTATCAACAAGGGGAAGGTGGTCCAGGTCCAGATGAGGAATAGTAATTGGCCTAACATCCATGGCTATAGGGGCATCCATTCTTAGTTCTTGTGGACTTAAGAATGGAAACGGTAAATTTTCAGTTTTTTGAGGTAATGCGGGTTCAATTCCAGGTGGGTTTTATGTTACTGAAGTTCCCTTTAATTTCAATTAAGAAATATTTAGAGACTGGTTTGGAAATTTAATAGGGCTTTCAATGGATTTTGGCTTAAATACCTGGAATTGAAGAAAACACGGTGTGAATGAGGTAACTGGCGATTCTGAACGATTGAAAAGGCTTCAATCAAGTTGGAGGGAAATCTGGGAGCTTTTGGCATCTTCAGAGTGCAGGTGTACATAGGTTGACAACTTTCAAGGTTCACAAGTGTGTGCATGGAAAATTACAATTAAAAACAATAAAAACAATGATTTGGGGCTTTTTTGGATTTATGCGCAAAAAGTCAATTTGGCAGGTACGGGTGAACAATGACTGTTTGTCACATAGCGGAATGAATAGTGACTGTTTTGCCGGGTAATGGGCTAGTGGTAAGCGATTTACTTTGCACAGACTTTGGGCGCTTGGCAGTATTGGGGGGAGGCTGCCTGATTCCACTCATCGAGCGTCATGTCGCGTTGAGGGCCCAGTGGAAAATAACCCATTTCAGGCGTGTATCGTTCGAATTTCAAGCCCTTCCGAAATCAACATTGGGCGTTGGATGGGGAGGGGGGAGATTGTGTGTTGGTTGGGTGCGGGAGTTGCACAGAAGGGAATGGAGGGGCCCCGTGGGCAATTAAACGCGGTGTTTTAGCTTAATGAGGGGTTAAGGTGGGGATTAAAGTATCAGACGAGATTTCATTGGTGGATGGTTTAACTTTAATTAATCATAGATTGATTAATTATGCCATTTGTCAGGGTTTGGATAATATAAAGTTTATATTTCAAAATTTGGGATAGGGATATTAATATTAAAGGAATTTAATAAAATATATAGGAAAAGGGGTTTATTTTTCGGGAATTAACATATAAATAATGTTAAAAGTTAATATGAAAATTGCGGGAGATAAATGAAGTGTGCTAAGCATAACGTGTTTTTGTATTTCCTTCGTTTTCTACATAGAACATTACACCTAGGCTAAATGCATTTTCGTGGGTTTTTAAAAAAAAAGTGGTATCCATGGGGTTGATTGCTTTTTTGTAAGAAAATGGTGTTTTAACCTTAGGAAAAGGGATTTATTAGGGGAAAAAGAATGAATTGAAGGGGGTGAATGTTTGTGAGGGAATTTTAGTACTTAAAATCTATAAGTCATTGGGTTGAGGGTCTAGTCCCTCCAGAAGTCGAAGAAATGCTCTGAGCCCCTTCGACTTAAGATTTTGGGTACTTCAACCTTATTGTGGGAAATTAGTTAAGTAAAAGGTGAAATGAGTGAGGGGAAATTAATCAATTTGACTTTGTGAATGTTATGCCAGTCCCATTTCTCATTCATATTTAGAACTTTCATGATGACAGAGATAAATGTGCTTTTGTCTAACAATCATCATAATTTTGCAACCTTTCTTCTACTTACCGATCTACTCATCCTACCATTTTTAATTCTCTTTTTTAGGGTGCATTTGAGCTAGCAAACCCTTATCAAACATTTTTCTTTTCTTTACAATGGCAATCTAACTAAATATAACATTATTACATCCAAGGGCTCAGATTAAATAGTTGAGCTCCTTTTTATTTACTCTACCTAATCTACTTATCTGCCAAGATTACACTGTTTGGTCAAATTTTTATTCTCTATCTATAAACATGAAATTGAAACATGAAATAGCCAAGTTTAAACATTTTGACCATCATGGATTGTGGCATAGGATACTAACTACACACAATCATTTATTCTGCATAAAAAATAAACAGTTGCGGCATTTTGACTAGCACACTTTCATGGTCTTCTCTTTTCTTTGGGTTCATATTTTTCATCTTTTTTGACCTTTTTATTCTTTCTGTCCTTTGATTTTTCTTTTAGGACATACCCTCTTTAAATTTTTTAAGTTTTTGAATATGGAAAACATTTGCACAAAGCAAAGGTACGTACATATTACAGGTTTAATCTCAGCCATTCAAAAATTATGACTCCTATTGGTATAGGAACCTAACAATGGCTCCACTTGGGGATGTCATTTCCTGGTGAAATGTCAAGAACTTGTAGATCAATGGCCTTCTAAATTGCTGCGATGTTCTTCTGCAACATTTTCCCTTTCACTTTTTTGCCTTATTGCTATTTATGACAGTAAAACCTTTGAAGCTTAGGGCCTTCTCTTCGGGCTTCATCTTCAAAGATTCACTATCCAATCAACTCTAGACTTTGAAAAACAAAATATGTACAAATAATTAGTGGAATCAGTAACTAGGTTCAATGTAGTGTTTAATCATTTGACCATTAACTGGTCCTCCTTCTGCTTCTGTGCTATCCATTTCTCTCGGGAAGAAAACATTATTACCTCTGAATGCATAGATGATATATGGGCCTTTCCATAGGAAATAAAATTTCCCATGTTTACCTTTATCCTCTCTTCTTGAGTCCCATTTCAAAACTTTGTCTCCTAGGTAAAAATCTTCTGCTTTAGTCCTTTTATCAAAAGCCTTCTTGATCCTTTTCTGCCCAACTTGAGATCTGATGTACACTTCTTCCCTGGTCTGCTGCAAATGAATTGTTTGGTTGATTCTCCTTTGAATGTCATTTGGTTCAACCTGCAACTCTTGGAGAAACTTCATCACTGGTGTTCCCAAGGAAGATGGGAAAAAAAATTCCATTCCATTAACTAATTGATAAGGACTAGAACCAATGGATTTCTTTGTGGTTAGCCTGTCTTCCCATAAGGAATTCACTAGCTTCTTGTTCCATGTTTTCTTATTGCCTTCTAACAGTTTTTTGACAATATTTTCAGAATTTTATTTGAGGACTCTACTAGTCCATTTCCTTGGGGGTAATAGGTTGTGGAATGGCCCAAATTTATATTGTACTTGTTATAGAAATCAATCATTCTCTTAGGTTTGAAGGTTGCCACATTATCAGTGATGATCTTGGGTGGGCACCCAAATATAGATAGGATGTTGGTTTCAAGGAAGGTTATTATCAGTATATGTGGCTTACCTTAATGGTATGACTTCTATCTATTTGGTAAAGTAATCTATAGCAGTGAGAATCCATTTGTGTTGGGTAGAGGAAGGTGGGTGGGTTTCACCAATGAAGTCAAGACCCCATTGTTGAAAAGGTGCTTCAACAGATATTGGTTTTAGGAGCAGGGGTAAAAGCTTTTTCTTTCCTTCAAAGATTTGGCATTTATGACATGAGGCTACAAATTTCTTTACATCAGAAAACAAAGTGGGCCAATAGAAACCAACTCTAAGAATCTTGTCAGTAGTGGTTTTCCAGTAAAGATGTCCTCCACAGTCACCTGCATGAAACTCTTGTAACACCTTTTCAGATTCTTCTTTTAATAAATAGTTAAGAAGGATAGCTTCATGATTCCTCCAAAACAAAGCATTGTCAAGTATGCAAAATTTTAAAGATTTCATTTTTAAAAACCTGCTTTTGGTCCTCGATAATTCAGGAGGAGCTTGTAAATTTTGTAAAAAATATATGATGTTAGCATACCATGGTGATTCAATAATGGCCTGGCCGATTGGTGGAGTTGCCATCTCCTTTCCATTATCCATTTCTGCAATAAAATTTATGTCTAAGGCCCGGCATTTCAATTCAGCCATGAGCTTGGCTAAACCTTGGCCTTTGATTAACTCTGTTGGCTTGATTTATAGGTCATATTCCAATATAGTAGCAATCCATTTCCCTCTCTTTCCATTTGGACATCCTATGTTAGGATATCCTTGACTACTGCATTGGGGACATAGGCTATTATATGAGAATATAAAATGTAAACTCTAAAATCTTTAATAGCTTTGACCAAAGCGAAAGCTTGATTTTCCATTATATTGTATTTTAAAGAGGCATCTCTCCGGGCTTTGCTAAAAAAGGCAATAGGTTGTTTGTAACCCTCATCATTCCTCTGCAGCAGGACTGTAGCTATTATGTGTTCTGAGGCAAAAGAGAATATAATGAAATCCCTATCAAACTTTGGACTGATCAAAACTGGTGTTTTCGTTAAGGTTAGTTTAATATCTTCAAAGGACTTCTTAGCCTCAACTGTCCATTTTATGGTTGAATCTTTCTTCAACATGTTATTTAGTGATATAATTAATTCTGCTAAGTTAGAAATAAATCTCCTGAGAAAGTTTATTTTTCCTAAAAAGGCTTGTAATTCCCTAATGCTCATAGGATGTTGTATCTGTAAGATGGCTTCAATTCTTGCAGGGTCTATTTGGATACCATCTTTATAGATTATGTGGCCTAACATTTTACCCTCTTCTAACCTAAATAAATATTTTTTCGGGTTCAAAGCAATTCCACACTTCCTCCATTTGATGAAAACTTGCCTTAGATGATCTAAGTGTTGTTTATTAGATTTTGAGAATACAGTGATATCATCTAAGTATATTACTCGGAAGTCGTGAATCTCCTTAGCAAAAGCTATGTCTATAGCTCTTTGAAAGGTGGCCCTTGCATTCTTTAATCCAAAAGGAATCTTCACATACATGAATGTGCCCCAAGGAGTAGTGAATGCAGTTTTTTCCTGGTCATCTGGGTGAACTAAAATCTGATTGTAACTAGAAAACCCATCCAATAATGAGACCCTGGTTGACCCTACTACCCTTTGTAATATATGATCCATTTTAGGGAAAGGGTAATTGCCTTTGAGTGAAACTTTATTGAGGTCCCTAAGATCAACACACAACCTAATCTCACTAGTATTTTTCCTTGTGGCACCAAATTTGAAACCCAATCAGAGAATCTAATTGGTGCTATTATCTTGGCTTCATACATTCTTCTGATTTCCTTTTCAATAGAAGGCAATAGAATAGGATTAAGTTTTTGGCTTTCTTTTACGGGGATAGTGTGTTGTATTATGCTAGTGTCATAGGAATTTAGGTCCTCATAACTCCAAGCAAAGACATCTTGAAATTCCCTTAGCAGTTCTATGTATTTCACTTTTTTCAGTAGGAGGTAAAGACTTTGAATTTTTATCAATTTTGGATTTTCCTCATTCCCTATGTTGCACTCCTATATATCAGATTTTAAGGGTTCCATCTTTGGTTTTCTAGGAACATCACTTGAATCAAACAAGTCTTCCAAAGGGGTTAATCCTTTGGGCAAAAGGTTGTCTTTGAGATTAATGATTTCAAAATCTTCGATAATTATCTCTTCAATTTCAACTTGTTTTAGGTTTTGAATATATGATTTTGTAAACTTTGTGGGAGGGAATATATTTATCTCTTCATCTTCTAATTTGTTAATTTCTATTTTATCTGTAAAATCAAGATCTAATGTTGTGTCAATATTTATGTTTCTATTTAGAAATTCCCCCTCTAAAGTCAAAAAATTATTTATCTGTTGGTCATTAGTGAATACTTGCCAGTTTTTCAAGTTGTCTGGGATAACATGTTTGTGCCTAACCTCAGCAGTGTACTGATGGTTAGGTTGAAATGGTAACTTAAGAGTGTTGAAAACATTTCTAAACTATGAGCCTGCATATTATGTTTCCTTAGAATGACTACAAGCTTAGTTTCTAGAAAAGTGTTCAATATTTCTACAACTATTCCTCTATAAAAACTTAATCTAGGGTCTTTGGTCATATATACAACATTAATTTGTTTTATAACCAACTCAGAATCTCCCATAATAAAAACTCTTATCGCTCCTAAATTTTTAACCAATTTGAGACCTAAAAGAAGTGCTTCATACTTAGCCATGTTGTTGATGCATTTGAAATTCAGTCTATAGGCATGGCCTTCTAAGTAATCATTCTCTAAATTGTAAATACATACTCTTGCTCCTGCTCCTAACTTGTTCACTGATCCATCAAACTCAAGATGCCATAATATTTCATGTTCATAATTCTTACTGTTTGGGGGGACAAAATCTTCTTTGATTAAGGTATCTTGATTATCTTTTTTATCTGAAAGCTCTTGAGTTTGGACAATTTCATTTTGAACTGTAACTGAAATTTCTTTTGGTTCTGAAATAATGTTGTCTGAAGCGGTTTTTTGTGTTTGTTCAACATTGTATAGAATAAAAGAATCGATGTCAGAATGCATGGAATAGATAGGAAAGTTTTGAGGCCTAGCCTCGCTACTCACTAAACTTTTGAAAATGCAACAAGATGATGGAGCTTACTGAAAAGAAGTCGCTTTCACTAAGTGGGTCCGCAGGCTATTTTTGGCGTGAAGTCTATTTTTAGACTATGTCTATTTTTAGACATATGGATCATGGTATATGAGTTGCAGGATGCTATTTATGAATGATTGGTCATGTTGGTAAAAATAGATGGACCTCTATTTTTAGACATATGGGTGGAGTCTATTTTTAGATTGCAAGTCAAAAAATAGAATAGTCGAATATTATTAGCTCTTAATAATATTTAGACTATAAACATTATCTTATCCTCTTATAGCACTTCAGTTCAAGCTACGGATGTGGCACATGCAATTTCCAAAAGGAAATACGCTTTTCCTATGGGTTAGTTGAGCTATTGCATGATGGACTTCAGTTAGAACTCAAGTGATTGAGTTTGGTGGAGTTGATTGAGGAGTTGATGGAGTTGTGTTCAGTTTGACTTAGTTGAACTAGTTGTATTTAGTCTAATTGAAAAATACACCAGTGATGAGTGGTGTGAATTAATTATTAATTAATTCACTAATTATTAACTCATAAATCAACTAAAGAATACATCAATTAACTCAGTGCATGGACAGTTCAGTGGAGACAAGTGTTAGAGGTGGGTGAAAGGGTGAGACTACTATCAGTTGTGACTATAGCTGTCCATGAGATTTGCACAATCATTGATTGAGATTTCCAATGAGGATTGCGCAGTACAAGCCAAGGGAATTCAAACTTGGATCTCATCTATTCTCAACTTGGATTGTGTAGTAGAGGCAGGGAAACAGTGGAGGAGATTTGAACCCTTGACTTGTTTAGATCTGAGCTATTTTGTGTATATCATGTGGAGATAGTACTAAGTACTTGTGAAGAGTATTGTACTATGTATTTTTACATGTTATCTATCATAATAATATATAGATAGTTGGGGGTTTTTAGCTATATGCTTTCCCCATTACATACTGTGTTGATATGTGTGATTGGTGTTTCAATGTGCACATGCGATTGTTTTTTTAATTCCGCAAATTGATGATCAATGGTAGAGGAGGTTATGTATTATGCATGCATTCCACAAATAGTGTATAATCAGGATAATATCTATGAATAAGTGTTATATTATTCAAATTTCTACATGGTATCAGAGCAAAGTTGATCATCAGATCTATTATTCAGAAAATGATTACATTTTATTTCTTCAGGCATAGTTTGTAATCAGGCCAGGTAGCCTCTGGATTCATCCTTCTTTTGGAAGGTGAGATATCCGGTAAATTCCCATACAATCAATCTCTGTATGAGAAATACTTTGTTCTCACAAATTTTAGATCAAAAGCAGTTGAGTTTTGAGCTGGTGGAATTCGAATTTGCAGCAGTGTTTTCTTGGTGTCGAAGTTGAGATGTCTTTCAACGGATTGCGATTGGAGTATGCCCTTGAAGGTAGCTCAAATTATATTGCATGGAAATACAGGATGGAGGCAGTGTTAGATGACAATGGGTTGAAGGAGTTCATAGATGTTGAAGTCCCAAAGCCTACTGATGCTGCTCAAGTTGAGGCTTGGCAAAATAAGACACCAAAGTGTCGAAGGATTTTGTTGGAGGGCGTGAAGGATCACATTGTATCCAGCCTGCATGGAAAGGCTTCTCCATACTTGATGTGGAAAGTGTTGACAAATTTATTCCAAAGAAAGAGTGACAAGAGGAAGTTGGTGCTCAAGGATAAACTCAGAAACATTAAGTGTGAGAAAGGAGACAGTATGCCCAAGTATCTCACAAAGTTCACCCAATGTCGGGATGAGCTGGGAAGTGTGGGGGTGTCTGTCGATGATGGGGACTTGGTGAGCTTGGCTCTCCTTGGTCTTTCGAAGAGTTGGAATTCCTATTAGGACTCTATCAATGGTCGGGAGAAATTGCCAGGATGGGAGAGACTTTGGTCTGATCTTGTGCAAGAGGAGATCAGGCGAAATACCAGGGACGGATCTTCATCGAAGGCGTATGATGAAGAAAATTGCGCTTTGGTTGCCAAAGAAAAGAAGGGGAAGAACAAGAAAGCTTCTCATTCTGGTGCGAAAGGCAAGAAGCAGGACATGTCCAAGGTGAAGTGATTTCACGGTCACCAGCACAGACATTATGCCACAAATTGTCCACAAAAGAAGAAAAATAAGCAAGCTGCTGGATTTGCAGCGGGAGAGGCCTTAGCCTCACAGTTTGAGCTCGATTTTTCACTGATCGCATTCTTGGTATCAAGTGTGATGGGATTGGTATGGTTCTTGGACAGTGGTGTGTCTTTTCATATGACAGGAGATCGAGATTTGTTTTCCGATCTAGATGAGAAAGAGCTTGGAGTGCACATCGAGATGGATGATGATGGTAGATACAGTGCGACCGGTATCAGTACCATTTCCTTTAAGAGTGAGTCTGGTAAACCCTTCGTATTGAAGTAAGTGATGCATGTTTCGGGATTGAAGAAGAATCTTATCTCTGTGGCGATGTTAGAAAACAAGGGATATAATGTTGTCTTCAACAAGGGAAAGGCTTTCCTGTGCAGTGAGACAACTGGAGAAACCTGGAAGATAGGGGTTCAAGTCAAGAACCTTTATCAATTGCATGTAGATGGCTGCGCAACAATGGCATGCAAGGTAGAAGGAGTGGTGAGCCGGGATGATGGTGAGTTGTGGCACCGAAGATTAGGCCACCTTCACCATGGAGCTTTGAAGATACTGCAACAGATTTCTACTGGGCTTCCTAAAGACACTCTTGCACAGTTAGATCAGTGCAAGGGGTGTACTTTGGGAAAATTTGTGAAAGCCACTTTTCACGAGAAGGATGGTCGTGCCACGACGATCCTTGAGAGAATTCACACAGATGTGTGTGGACCTTTCTCAGTAGCTTCAACAGCAAAGCACATGTACTATGTGATCTTTGTTGACGATTTCTCTCGAAAGTGCTGGATCTTCTTCATGCAAAAGAAGAGTAAGACATACTCAAAGTTCTGTGAGTTCAAAGCACTGGTTGAGAAGGAATCTCAGAAGAAGATGAAGGCTCTTAGGAGTGACAATGGTGGTGAATTCATCTCTGGCAAGTTCAAGGACTTCTGTAGCAAAGAAGGGATTTGAAGAGAGCTCATAGCTCCCCATACCCCACAGAAGAACGGGGTTGCTGAGCGGAAGAACAAAACGATCATGGGTGTTGCACGGGCGATGTTGCATGATCAGGGCCTACCCCTTCACTTGTGTGTGGAGGCATGCAATACTGCAGTATATGTGTAGAACCATTGCCCTCACAAGATACTTGGCATGAGTACACCCGAGGAGGCTTATTCTGGTAAGAGGCCTGATATTTCCAATTTGAGGATTTTTGGTTCTCCTTTTTACATGCATGTGACAAAGGATGCCAAGAAGAAGCTAGAGTCAACTGTAGAGGTTGGGATATTTGTGGGGTACACTAATACGCCCCACAACTATCATGTGTATTTTCCAGACAGTCGCAAGACTGTTGTGTGATGAGATATCAAATTTCAGGAGGAGAAAGCCATGAAGTGCTCGCTTGAGAGGGAGCCACACTTGCGTGTAGATGAGGAGCTATTAGTTCCTAAGGATGACCTTCAGGATGTGGATCAGCCACAAGATGAAGTTCATGGAGTGGAAGAGACCACTCATGCAATGCCAACCATTAGAGGGCGAAAGCGCACTACAGAAGCTGAGTGACTAGCTCAAGATGCAGAGAAGGTTGTAGGACCACCTATAGCACAGTGAAGATAGAGACAATCACCTGATCGGTGCACTGGATACATGGCTCTTGTGAGAAAATGTGTTGTGACTGAGCCATCCTCTTTTGAGAAAGCTCTGGAGGATCCCGCGTGGGTAGATGCCATGGTGGAAGAGTATGATTTGATTGTCAGAAACAGTGCATGGGAGATTGTCCCAAGACCAGAGGGGAAATCAGTGGTGGGTTCGAGATGGATCTACAAAGTGAAGTAGGTAGCTGACGGGAGTGTGGAGAAGTAGAAGGCAATATTTGTTGCCCGAGGCTTCTCACAGATAGAGGGGATCGATTATGAGGATACCTTTGCACTTGTCACAAGGTATTCTTCCATACGGACGATTCTTGCTCTCTTAGTGCAGATGGGGTGGCACACCCATTAGATGGATGTGAAGACTATGTTCCTCAATGGAGTCATTGAGGAGGAGGTGTACATAGAGTAGCCTGAAGATTTCTAGATCTTCAACAATGAGTCGCGTGTGTGCAGGCTCAAGAGAGCTGTATGGGTTGAAACAAGCATCTCGTGCTTGGTACACAGAGATGGACAATTATTTCACCGGACTTGGATTCTCCAAGAGTGAGGTGGATCCTAACCTATACCAGATTGTGGTGGAGGGTAAGTTGCTGATCATTGTACTTTATGTAGATGATTTGATTTTGATGGGAGAGGAGTTGTTGATACTTTCATGCAAGGAGGATCTTGCTAGAGAGTTTGAGATGAAGGACTTGGGCCTCCTTCATTATTTCTTGGGATTGGAAATTTGGAAATGAAATGATGGACTATTTGTTTCTCAGGGTAAGTATGCTCGGGAGATACTGAAGAAGTTGAACATGCATGGCTGCAAGCCTGTTGATACTCCTCTTCCTGGAGGTTGGAGGAAGGAGGATGCTACTTTAGCGGAGGTAGTGGATGCCACTGTTTATTGATAGTTGGTGGGGTCGCTTATGTATTTGGTCAATACACGACCCGATATATGCTATGCTGTTAACCAACTTTCACAAGCTATGGTTAACCCAACCAAGCTCTTCTGCAAGGCAGGCAAGCATGTATTGCGTTATCTCAGAGGCACATCAGGATATGGATTGTGGTACAGATAGGAGGATGAGGTGAAGCTATGTAGCTTCATGGATGCAGATTGGGTAGGGAGCCCAACAGACAGAAAGAGCACATCTAGAGGGATCTTCAGTATTGGGTCGACAATAGTTTCTTGGTACAACAAGAAGCAAAGATCCGTGGCACTCAGTTCAGTAGAGGCCAAGTATATGGCAGCAAGTTTGGCTGCATGCAAGGCTATATGGATGAGGAAGATCCTAGTCTGGTCGTTCGGGTCACACTTGGAGCCTACTGTGATTTATTGTGATAACCAAAGTTGCATTAAACTCTCGACTAATCTAGTATTTCATGATAGATCCAAGCACATTGACATCAGGTACCATCATATCAGAGATTGTGTGCAGCGGAGAATCATGTTACTTTCATACATTCCCACAGAGGATCAGGATGCTGATATCTTGACAAAGGCGCTCACGAGGAGCAAATTCGAATACCACAAAGGAAGGATAGGGGTTGCAAATAATCCATATCTTGTTGAGAGGGAGTGTTGAAAATGCAACAAGATGATGAAGCTTAGTGAAGAGAAGTCGCCTTCACTAAGTGGGCCCACAGGCTATTTTTGGCGCAAAGTCTATTTTTAGACATATGGATCATGGTCTATAAGTTTCAAGATGCTATTTATGGATGATTGGTCATGTTGGTAAAAATAGATGGACCTCTATTTTTAGACATATGGGTGGAGTCTAATTTTAGGCTACTAGTCAAGAAATAAAATAGTCGAATATTATTAGCTCTTAATAATATTTGGACTATAAACATTATCTTAACCTCTTGCAGCACTTCAGTTCAAGCTATGGATGTGGCACATGCAATTGCCTGAAGGAAATACACTTTTCCTATGGGTTAGTTGAGTTATTGCATGATGGACTTCAGTTAGAACTCAAGTGATTTAGTTTGGTGGAATTGATTGAGGAGTTGATGGAGTTGTGTTCAGTTTGACTTAGTTGAACTAGTTGTATTTAGTCTAACTGACAAATACACTAGTGATGAGTGGTGTGAATTAATTATTAATTAATTCACCAATTATTAACTCATAAATCAACTAAAGAATACATCAGTTAACTCAGTGCATGGACAGTTCAATGGAGACAAGTGTTAGAGGTGGGTGAAAGGGTGAGACTACTATCAGTTGTGACTATAGCTGTGCATGAGATTTTCATAATCATTGATTGAGATTTCCATTGAGGATTGTGCAGTACAAGCCAAGGGAATTTGAACTTGGATCTGATTTATTTTCAACTTGGATTGTGCGGTAGAGGCAGGCAAACAGTGGAGGAGATTTGAACTTGTGACTTGTTCAGATCTGAGCTAGTTTGTGTGTAGGATGTGGAGATAGTACTGAGTACTTGTGAGGAGTATTGTACTATGTATTATTACATGTTCTCTATCATAATAATATATAGATAGTTGGGGGTTTTCAGCTGTATGCTTTCCCCATTACATACTGTGTTGATATGTGTGATTGATGTTTCAATGTGCGCATGCAATTGTTTTTTTAATTCCACAAATTGATGATCAATGATAGAGGAGGTTATGTATTATGCATGCATTCCACAAATAGTGTATAATCAAGATAATCTCTGTGAATAAGTGTTATATTATTCAAATTTATACATAAACATTTCATTAGGGTCTCTCTGTACAATTTTTTAGGATGTCCAAACACTGAAATTGTGGCATATGACATGTCAAGTTGCAAGGATCCTTGGAGTTTATCCCCCCATGATCTAGACAATAGCATGCCATATTTAGGTGGTATATCAGCAACAACTATGTCCATGAGAATAATCTTAGCAAGATATTATACTAGGGAAACAAATAGGTCTTTAATTAGCCCTAGGCACTTTACTTGACTTGAATCAAATGAAAACAGGTCCTTGTAAGGCCTAGTGATGCCAAAGTTCAATTTTTCCATAATGGATTTAGGAATTAAATTGTGTGAAGCTCCAGAATCCAACATTGCATTGTGTAAGATCTTATCATGAATGTTAAGGCTAATTTAATGCCTAAGCTGGGTAGGACTAAGTGGAGTTTGGGTACCGGAGGATGACATAGTGGGTGATGGAGAATTGGGAGTAATGGGTGACTAATGTGTAATGGTAGGTTAGTGGGGAAGTGAAGGTATAAATGGAGGTGAGGGATAAACTTCAGAGATGGAAGGGATAATGGTGAACTAAAGGGATTTGAAACTATTTCAGAAAAATTAGGGATCTTAACAGTAGTGAGGGATGATTGAGGGGAATTTAGAATATACTGATCAATTGATAAGTTTTCCCTTTGGACTTCAAGTTTTGCTATAAATTTTGGATGTAGAACTATGTCATCAAGTGCAGTTTCAGACTTGGTTCTAAATAGGGAAAGGTCAAGTGACTCGTCAAAGGGGAGGTCTTCTAAAAACAACCACTCATCAAGGTGTGAATCTGATTTAATTAAAGGTGTAGGACTGATTGTACTTTATTGTCTTCTGGATATTCTTGAAATCAGATTAGGATTATCAAATACTTGGGGAGGGTTTAGATCAAGATTGGCCCTAGTATAGTGAGTTCTCCTTGAAGATAGAGTTTCAAACATTTCTAGTTACTTTATTTTTATGAAATTTTTTATAAATAACTTCTTATAAACCCTTGAAGAGGCTTGAAATAAAAATTTGAAATTTCTCAAAGGTTTATTAAGACTGAGGAATTGATTCCCTAGTATGGTCACCATTATGTTATCACTTAGAAGTTTTCCTTAGAAGTTATCAAAAGAAGGAATAATCCGAGGTAACCACAAACAAAATCTTTTAGACTTAGGTTCTAGCCAACCTAAGTCTAGAGAGGGCTCTCTCTTTATAATTTAACTTTGTTTCTATTATATTTTAGGCTAGCTCTTAATGTTCATGAGGATTTTGACTTTGATTGAAAGTTGGCTGGTGGAATTCTAGGAACAGATGGATAGAGCTAGGTATTTAAGCCATTGGGCTATGGATTCAACCAAAGGATAGCTTAACTGGACCAGATCATTAAAGGGATTGTTCACAGGACAGGCTAGCAAAGCAAAAGGAAAATCTTCAAAGGGCTGATGGATGGAATGATTCTAACCAGGGTAAAAGGGCAATGAAGAATCCTTAGACCGAGATCAGAATGAGGAATGAAGGGTGAACATCAACAAAGAGAAATTAAGAATCCTTTGATACATAGACCATAGGGAGAAACTATGGAAGTAAGGGAGCATTTAAGAATTCCCTAACTAAGATAGTTTAGCAGAAAACATTAAGAATGTAAACAGTCAAGACAGAGTGCATTAAAGGAAGTTATGAAATATCATTCCTAGTTTACCATTTAGATTTCATAGAAACACATGTGATTATTAATAAACATAAGGAAAATACTTATTTGATTTTTGCTTCACACAAGAATCTTGTAAAATGTCTGAACTTTATTCCATGATCCAGCAAGCCAATCTAGTTTTGATACAATAACACTTTGATTTTAGATAAAAGTCTATAGAAATGTCTTTGAATCGACCCTAAATACTTCGAAATGGGAAGTATTTATACAAAAAATATTACAAAATATCTCATAACAGTTTGAGATTTACTTAAGGAAATAAAACTATCTTCAAGCATGAAGATATAGACAGATGGAAAACTGCTTCATGTTGTCCCTCTTATTGTGGTAGTGCTAGCTGTTGCAGTTGAATCTAAGCCCTTTAAAGATGGCTGATATGTGTACGTTGGAATCATATTTGTCTTTAGTCTTTTACTGATACTCTTTAACCTGCTACTCTTTGACCTTGTTCACCTGTTTCATTTGGATGCCATTTAATATTTACTATTGTAACTTATAGTAAATTTGTCATTTTTTCCCACCATTCATCCTCAGGTAACTTTACTTTGAGAATCCTTCTATAGATCTCATCTACCTTAGTGTATTTGGAAAAATTAGGCATACTGACAAATAGATGTTTCACCTCGTGCTCTAGGAAAAACAGTTTCTCTAAAGTATCATACAATACTTTCCCTCTTGGCAAGGCTTTGATTCATGAAGGGCTTCCTTGTTTCTTGGACAACCTTTTTGATCTGTCAACATAGTCCACTTGGGTCATAAGTTTTTCATGAATGACCATGGAATTGGAAGGCATTTATCCCTTCAAATTTGAAACTTTGCCATGAATCTACCAATGCCCATCTGCATGTTATGGCATTTTTCCTCTAGGTTAAGCATAAGGTTTCTTTTAGAAAGAACCTTTTTGACTTCTATGATGGCTTCAGTTCTATCTTCCACACCAAGCTCATTTAGTTCAAGCTTGTTCTTGTTGTTCAAGAAGTGGATGAGTTGATTAACATCCTCAGGTTGGTCTCCTAAGACTTCCTTTACATTATGAATTGCTTTGGTGGCCACTTTCACCAGTTCTGTTTGCTTAAATATTACTTGAATTGATGGCCAAATATCATTGACAGAGTCAATGGTATTGGCCCATAGCATCTCCTTAGTCTGTCCTAGTGGCTTTTGTAGAGTTAGATCCTTCTCTAGGACCTTAATCTTCTCACCCATCCTTAGGGCTTTCTATGTTTCTTCCCTTTGCTGAATCTGGGCAAGATTGTAGTCAGTTTCTAAGCTTGCGACTTTCTCCTTAAGCCTCTTAAGTTCTGTTGCCTAGATGGACATTTCCTACATGGCTTTCACTAGCTCTACTGTATTTTTTGTTGAAGTACCTGCTATTGTAGACTTAGTTGTGACTGGCAGTGCTGTGGCAGGCGGAGCGGCTGGTGCCAAAGATGCTGCCAGTGTTGAAGTAACTGCAATTGTTACTATGAGAATGGTAGTTGTAGAAGTGGTGGCCAGTTCTTTGTTTGGACTGAATCAATGTGTCCAATTCTTTCTCTTTTTCTTTCAACTGGTCATTTAGCTTCAGGACCAAGTCCATAAGCTCTTCTTTTCATTTTTGGGTCTCTAGGACTTCTATTATTTGTGGGTGATGTAGTGGTGAAATCTTAAGTTGCTTCTTCAAAGCAGCTATGTCATCATTTTTCTTTTTGATCAGTCTTTCAATGGCCTTCACATCTTTGGAATCATGTCCCAACTCAATGATTAAGTCCTCTAAGGACTTGATTCTGGGGTATTTTTCTTGGGAAGAGGCCTTTTCCAATTGGAATTGAGCTGATATGTTATTTAGGGAATTCTGCAATTGGTGAGCCGCGATGGCTTTCCCTGTCAAGGTGAAGTAAATCATATCCCCTCTCTGTTTGTGCAATTCAATCTGGTCAATAGGATGTATGTCCTTTGCCAACACTTTGAAATCTATCTTCTTGAAGTCAACTACTGTTATTGGTTGCTTAGTGGTATGTTTGACAAATGTCATCTGCATCTTGCCTTCTTTAACATTATAGGTTGACATAAGCCTTGTTTGGTTTGTAGGTGCCATATCTAGGTATTGTGCATAAGTCTAGGCTTTTAGCCTCTCATTCCTAGCCTTTATATCCTTGTTCCTTTCCTTGATGTCTTGATCCCTTTCAGTTGGCATCCTAAAGGAGGACACTTTAACACCTTGTTGCCTTTCCAACATTTGAGTGTTTGATGTGGAAGGTTCTAGTGTCCCCACAAAGGGGATGGTAAGCCTGCTTTTTTCTCTTTCAGTGCTAGTGGCCCCAACTATTTATTTTGTGAATTCTTGTTCTAAAACAGGATTTAACCTCTACCTTTTGACTAGGATGGTCTCTGCATATGTTTGTGTGGTTGCTCTGCCTGATGTAGTGGCCTCTTCCCTATTCCTTTTGAGGCTCTTCTCCTCATTTAGAGGATTTTGCGAGTTAGGGGGGGTACTTGGAGTGGGTTTATGTATATCTGTTTGATTTAAATCCTATGATAGGTTTGGTTGCTCTGAATCTTCTGGCACCTGGGATTATTCTTCTCTATGTGATTCACTTGGTTCCTGAGATTCTACCTGTGCCTGTGATTCTCTTAGCACCTGCAAGATAAAACATTCATCAAGTATTTTCTCTAAATGAATTAGAGAATTTTCAACTACTACTTCAGTGTTATCCCTGTCCACTAAATTATTTTCCACCCATTCCAATTGGTTTGCATATTTCTCTATCTCAGGGATTTAGTAGTGAATGTAGGGAGCCATCTTGTTTTCTTGTCTTCTATTGCAGATGAAGTCACAAGGGTCATATCTCCACATGAAGCTTTGTTTTAGTTTAAGTCTTTGAAGGATTTCTTCTGCTTCTCTTCCAACTTCTCTGCTATTAAATACAAAGGGGTGTAAATGATCTTTGATTCTGAGCTGGGCCTTATTTTTGGCCTTAACAAAATGCACCTCATCTGAGTTGATTATTTTCCTATAGTACTCCAGAGAAAATAGCCTCATTGGGAGGTATCTCGGTAGTTTATATGGGGCCAACTCATAGTCATAGATCCTAATTTATGTGTGATTTTTGCACAAGTACAAATCTCCCACTTTGTGTTGTTTTGATAGCTGCAGGATCCTCCTGATATCTGAACTGGTTGTTGGAGGAGGACTTCCTAGCAGCATGGTCACTATTGGATGTACAGAAAGATCAATGAAATCTGTGTATGGATATGGGGAATCATACTTATGTATCAAAGAAGTCTAAAAAATTATTGACCTAGGATGACCTTTAGTGGGAATATTTTGTATAGTGAAAGGGAACATGTCAGCTTGGTAATATAAGAAAAGGTGATACAAAACTGAAGAATACTTAAACACTCTTTCATTACTCATTCTCAGAAATTGTTCAAGCATCCTATTAGCTATGTACTTGGCATAATCATACATGATAGCAGGGGGTTGTCCTGGAGTAAAAATGGACATGAAGGCTAAGATGATTTCATCTATGTATTCGCTAGTTGTATAGCCTAAGATACTAGATATCATTGACGCAATGTCTTGTCCAAACTGAGAAAATATGGTGTATATATATATGGGGGAGGATCTTGTGGGGTACATTTTTCTTCTACAATAAAATTTGGAACATATGAGCCAGCTTGGCAGTGGTAAGCTTGGGAAATTTGTCTATTAGGTCACCAATTGAAATAGGGGTTAAGTTCTACCCTAGTTGTAGTTGCATCGTTTCATTGATTGGCGCGGTAGTGGCTGGGCAGTGATGGTGAAAAGTATGGTTTGGTTAGGGGAAATCACTTCTCTTTGATTGGGGATGTATTTTGCATGGAAATAATGGACAATCTCAGGAAAGATGTGCACCTTAGGGAATTGATACTTTGGAAAATTAGATTCCCACAGACCTATTTTATCAGCTTGGTTTAGGTATTGATCTCTATATCAACAATATAATTTTAAAGGGGATTCATGGATAGAGGTGTCTTTGATTTGGAAATCTTTATTAACAAGCAGAAGGTGGTCTATGTCCAAGTGAGAAGTAGTAATTGACCTAAAATCCATGGAAATAGGGGCATCCATTCTTAGTTCTTGTGAATTTAAGAATGGAAACGGTATATTTTTCAGTATTTTGAGGTAATGGGGGTTCAATTCCAGGTGGGTTTTATGTTACTAAAGTTCCCTTCAATTTCAATTAAGAAAGCTTTAGAGACTGGTTCAGAAATTTAATAGGGTTTTCAATGGATTCTAGCTTAAATACCTGGAATTGAAGAAAACAGGGTGTGAACCAGGTAACTGGCGATTCTGAATGGTGTAGAAGGCTTCAATTAGGCTAGAAGGCAATCTAGGAGCTTTTGGTGTCTTCAGAATGCAGGTGTACGTGGGTTGATGGATTTCAACGTTCACAGGCACATGCATGGAAAATTACAGTTAAAAACAATAAAAACAATGATTTGGGGATTTTTTGGATTTATATGCAAAAAGTCAATTTGGCAGGTATGGGTGAACAGTGACCATTTGTCGTATAGCGGGATGAACAATGACTGTTTTGGTAGGTAGTGGGTTGGCAGTAAGCAATTTACTTCGCACGGCCTTTGGGTGCTTGGAAATATTGGGGGGAGGCCACCTGGTTCCACTCATTGAGCACCACGTCGCCTCGGGGGCCTAGTGGAAAGCAACCCATATTGGGTGGGTATCGTTCAGATTTTGGGCCCTTCTGAAATATGGGCCATCGGATGGGGAGGGGGGAGATCGTGTGGTGGTCGGGCGTGGGAGTTGCATAGAAGGTAATGGAGGGGCCCTGCGGGCAATTAAACGCGGTGGTTTTAGCTAGTGAGGGGTTAAGGCAGGGATTAAAGTATCGGATGAGATTTTATTGGTGGATGGTTTGACTTTAATTAATCACAGATCAATTAATTATGTCATTTGTTGGGGTTTGGATAATATAAAGTTTATATTTCAAACTTCGGGATATGGATATTAATATTAAATGGATTTAATAAAATATACGGGAAAAGGGATTTATTTTTCGGGAATTAACATATAAATAATGTTAAAAGCTCATATGAAAATTGCAGGAGATAAATGAAGTGTGTTAAGCATAATGTGTTTTTGTAACTCCTTCGATTTTTACATAGAAACATTACAACTTAGGCTAAATTCATTTTTGTGGGTTTTTCATTAAAAAGGGATATCCATGGGGGTGATTGCTTTTCCTTAGGAAAATGGTGTTTTAACGTTAGGAAAATGGATTTATTAGGGGAAAATGAATGAATTGAAGGGGGTGAATGTTTGTGAGGGGATTTTAGTACTTAAGATCTATAAGTCATTAGGCTGAGAGTCTAGTCCCTCAAGAAGTAAAAGAAATGCTATGAGCCCCTTTGACTTAAGATTTTGGGTACTTCAACCTTATTGTGAGAAATTAGTTGAGTAAAAGGTGAAATGAGTGAGGGGAAATTAATCAATTTGACTTTGTGAATTTTATGCCAATCCCATTTCTCATTCATACTTAGAACTTTCATGATGAGGGTGATAAATGTGCTTTTGTTTAACAATCATCACAATTCTGCAACCTTTCTTCTACTTACCCATCTACTCATCCTACCATTTTTACTTCTCTTTCTTAGGGTGCATTTGAGCTAGCAAACCCTTATCAAACAATTTTCTTTTCTTTACAATGGAAATCTAACTAAATCTAACCTTATTATATCCAAGGGTTCAGAGTAAATATTTGAGCTCCTTTTTCTTTACTCTACCTAATCTACTTATCTGCCAAGATTACAATGTTTGGTCAGATTTTTATTCTCTATCTATAAACATGAAATTGAAACATGAAATAGGAAATTTTAAACATTTTTACCATCATGGATTTTGGCATAGATTACAAACTACACACAATCATTTATTTTGATAAAAAGTAAATAGTAGTGGCATTTTGACTAGCACACTTTCATGGTCTTCTCTTTTCTTGGGGTTCATATTTTTCATCTTTTTTAACCTTTTTATTCTTTTTGTCCTTTGCTTTTTGTTTTACGACATACCCTCTTTACATTTTTTAATTTTTTGAATATGGAAAAAATTTGTAGAAAGCAAAGGTATGTACATATTACAAGTTTAATCTGAGCCATTCAAAAATTATGACTCCTATTGGTAATAAGAACCTAACAGTAGGCATAGCAGGCCAATTGGGGTCATGGCGAAGAGGATGATTGATGAGCTGACTGAAATCAGGGAGGCTCAAACAAACCGTATGGGGGAGAAATGGGAGGTTAGTGACCATATTGGTAGAGGTTTCACTTGTGGGGCTATCTTCATTACCACCTTGTTTTCCCGCACCCACATTGGTTCTTGACATGGTGGCAGAACAGGGTTTGGAAGACACAAAATCAAAGGAAAAACTGGAAGAATTAGTAGAAAAGGAGTCTGAATGAGGACTGAATGGAGAACTAGAAGGATGATATCTAGCTCAATAGGGAGGAGTGATATGTCCTAAAGGAAACTCGGGGTGAAGGCCATTAAGTTTCCATGAAAAATGCCTAGGGGGTGTAATGATGTCAAGCCAAAGATGACTTAATAGACTGAAATTGGATGATAGGAGAAAAAGAGAAACAAACAACAAGCAAACACCTTGAGCAGTGGTGCAAGTGTAAACTAACTAAATTAATATGTTACTCTTATTCAAGAAAATGCGTCCTATCAAATAAAAATGACCTCTAGACTATAGGTGATATAATTCCTAAAACAATTCCTAAATATACTATTTCTTATGGCCTTCCAAAAGACTTCTTACTTGATAGAATCTGATCCCCGCAAGCAGAGTTGTCTAAAGGAAGGTGGGGTAGAGAACCAATTGTTGCCCACAACCAGTCCTATAGGTTGTTTTCCTATGACTGGTCACTATGGTTACCTTTGTCCCATAGGGGTGGTCGTGTCTTGAGCTTCTTGGTGATTAGCCAACACACGAGATTCCCTACCACAGGTTAGGTAACCCCAAGGAGAAACTCTCCCATGATGACCTAGCCTAACCCCCTCTAAATCAGGTTCCAATGAGCTTCGGCTTTGGACCATGGGATGGTGAAGGATTTTAAGCTTCCTAATATGTAAACTTGTATGTCTCAATGTAAGTGATCGATGGGTATTCTTAGAATCCTATCCCACCAATCCTACACATAACTACATAGATTATTTTTATTCTCATGCCCAAGTGGGTTAATCTATGTGTGCTGAATTATTAAGGTGTAGTGTTTTAATTCATGGATTAGCAGTGTTAACCAAGCTCACGCTCAATTAGGGTGTGTGTGTGTGTGAAAATTATGTGTCAATTGGGTGAGTTAATTGAGCATGTTTTATGATGCCATATTCTACTGAAAATAAAGTGTTGAAAAACTGTAAATAATGCTAAAAATGGACAATAAAATGAAAATAAAATCTAAACACACAACACCCCACCCAAGAAGGCTGTTAAGCATCTAAAAATTAGAGGTGGCCAAAAATATAATCAAAGACACATTTATGGCCAAAGGATATAATGTCTAAGGGATTGTAATCTAAAGGTACTAATATGTTGTAAATGGTGTAGACAAACAATAAAAATTAGAGGTGAAAAATGCTGCAAAGCTTAGGCAAGATGCTCTAGAAACATAGGACACTTAAGGGGATCTTAAGGGGGAAGGAAACAATAAACTATAAAGGGAATAAATGATGAAGAAACAAATCCAAAAGGGCTACAAAAAATGGACAAAACCCTAGAAATCAGAGGTTGAAATTGTTGTATCCTAGACTCCTCAGCTCAACAAATTTCTTCCTAAATAATGGAGGTGCACTCTAAACCCTTGGGGGGTTTTTATTTCCTCAATGAGAAATTACTAAAATAATCTAGTGTCAGGGGTGTCTTAGGAAAGAACAAAAACCCTTCCTAGTACACACGCAACACAGTCAGAAAATCTGAAAATTAAAAAAAAAATATGAAAAATGACAAAATGCGATTTCAGACCTAAAAAGTGTGTTGGAATGCAGAAAATGGGCCAAAAAGTGTGTTCCAAAACATGAATAATGGGCCAAAAAGAGATTGGTTCTCCCACAAATTTGTCTTGGAAAATTTCACCCAGATTGTGCTATCTCCTACTCGATTGGTGCCTGTGACCTACATAAAGATGTAGAAAACCAAAAGATACCAAAAAATTTTCCAGAAAAAAAGAAAGTGGATCTAAAAATAGAAATTGAGAGGCTAAAAATATATGTAAAAACACTGAAGAACATTGAAACGACAATCACCAAGGATTTGAATTACTACACCAGTGGAGTCGCCATTTGTTAGTATGAAAATTGTTATTATGTGTACAAAAAACACTTCACTTAAGTCACTGGTGACAAGTGACCCTAACAAGAAGATACAGTTGTTTACACTTCATATATGCAATGAAAAAATGAGAAAAACCTATAGTAAAAATATCATATGCAACCCAAAACATAGAACAACAAGAAATAACCAATGTATTAACCCAATAGAAGCTTTGAATGAATAATATTTTTATTAGAAAACACCCGGTGAAGGGGATTTACAACATGGGTGTGCAAAATTTCCCTCTGTGGGATGGGTCCTTTGATGTCCTTGTTCTTCAATGATCTATTTCTCTCTCTCAATATGTATAAATCCCAAAAGCAAGATGGAACTCAAGTGGGAGCTCAAACGTTATTAGGAAATATTAATGACAATGATAATGATCATAGTGAAGAATGAATGGAAAGCCCTCCTTTTTATAACAAAGTATTGGCTTGAACTAGGAAATGGAAAATAATAAAATATTATTGACCAAATCAAAATCTAACCGTTAGGAATACTTTATTATATTTTTTGGAGAGGGAAAAGATATTCAAAATGGTTAAATATATTTATTTAGAAAATGGTTGAAACAATTAACAAATAAAATGATTTATTAATAACTTTGCAAGGATTAAGAAAAGTATGAATTTGAAATAATTATTAAATAGTGATTTAACAATTATTCGAAAAATAAAATTAAGGAATAATAAATAAATAGTGATTTATTTAATTATTCCTAGGTAACTTAGTCAAATGTGATAAGGAATAATTATCAAACATTGATTTAATAATTATTCTTAAACAAAATTAAATAAATGATGATTTATTCAATTATTATTATGTGGTTTAATTAGAAATAATTTAATAAAATAGTTTACTAAATCATTTCCTATGGTGAAAGTGATTTTACTATGTAAATTAATCCTACATAATGTATTTCGAACCACCTAGTTAGAAATGGCTAGGTGATCATTTTTTAAGTGATAACAATAGATTCAATTCAACTTCTTGTTTTTTCCTTAGTCATCAACTAAAATTTTGAATTTTGAATTTTCTTTCTTTTCATGCCACAATGCATCCCTTTTCCATTCTATTTGCACTAGTTTTTCCTTCGATTCTAGTGTTGTTTGTAGGGTTTACCCTTCCCAAATCCATGTTATAAATTCACACTGATAGAACATTATCAGGTAAGATGGTTTCCACTATTAGTAAGTTTGGTAACCCTTGTGACTATCATAATCACATCAATGTTAGAATTAGAGCCATTTTGACCCCTTTAAAATTCATTTTTTTAAGCAAAATCTAACTTTCTATGAAGTTTATAGGAAATTTCAAATTTTCCATAAATTTTTAGTTATTGTAATTTTACTTTTTGTCTTTTTAAAGCTTAAAAGTAAAAGAAAAAGATTTCAAATTTCAAGTATTTCTCTCTCTTTTATGATTTGTTTTTGTTTCTTTGCAGCTAAATTCAACACTTTACTTTTGCAATGTCATTTTTTTATCACACTTCTCCACATTCATAGTGAAGGACCTAAAATCTATCCCTAATAAAAATATTCTCTTCACATGTCATTAATAAATAAATATAGACACTTCAGAATTATTAAGGTAGTAAAAAGCCTCCAACAATTCTCTAAGATAAATTATCTTGGTTCATGAAAACAAGCTCAACTATTTAGAAATTAAATCAACTTTAACATAATTAACTAAATCCCCCCTTAATGACACACATATTTGTATTCTAGGTTGGTATTATGGAGACAAGCATCTAAACAATTCTCTACAATTGGTTTTCCCTCAAACATAGTCTTTTCCATTCTAGCAAATATATTTACCAACACAAAGGTTGTTGCACTCTGTTTTGAATGTCAATGCTTTGGTTGGAACTCACCTATTTCATGTTTACTTACCCTATTTTTATTCATTTATCCTTCAAAGTGACCTTTCACAAGGGGAATTGTTTCCCAAATTCATCAAAGATTTAGATGGATCCTAAATAGAGGTTCACTGAAGGACTTGCCTCAGGAGGATATTGGTGCTGAGAACTATATAATAAATCTTTAGGTGATATATTGGATGTTTTTAATTTCCTTTTCCATTATAATAAGTGATGTGTTTATTTTTATTCCCTCAAAACATCATTTTTAAAAGTTATTTTAATCAATTAAACCATTGTTTGATTCTTTTGTGTCTATCATGTATGCTTGAGAATTGTAGTTACTTATTTGTTGTTTCTTATCTTTCATTATCTATTCCTAGCTCTAACAACTAACTAGGAGAGGGTTTTTAAGACTTACAAGCATGAAAATGCATCATAGAAATTTGTTATTGACCATGTTTTAAAAGGATGAAAAAATCATCCAATATCAATAGTTAATTAAAAAAGTCATGCCTAAGCATCAGAAATATTCCATAGTATCACATGATCCACACACATTTACATGGACTTGCTATTGTATTGCAATCATGTCTCAAGATTGAAGATCACTTTGTGATATATCAAAAAATAATTTTTCAATTTTGTTCTACTATGTTACTTCAATTCTAGTCTACTAAGTTATTCTCCCATTAAACATTTGAATGTCAAGATATATTCAAGGCATTCCTTCATGGAAAACACCAACAACATCCTTACACTACAACACTTAGGTCAAGTTAGAACCCTATAAATGTCTAAATTTAAATGAATCTCATTTCATAAGCATCGAAACAAGTCTAATATAATATATAGATGTTATTTCAGATTTCACACCATCCATGATTGCATTTAAAATAACTTCCCATACATCCTTCATTTTTTGGATGTTATTATGTCCACTAGAATAACTAAAAGTCATCTAACTATGGAGACTCTAAAAAATTCATTTTCTTAGGATTTAACAACATTGAATTATATGTCCAAAAATCATTAGAAGCATTAAGAAAAGTAGGGAAGTGTATTTCAACTACCTTATTAAGACTCTGTAACTTAGTATTATGCTTTGGATGAAATTAGTGGGTAGGAAAACCATCAAGATGAACATGTCAATCCAAGGCTTTAGAAAATGTACATCCTCTTGTTATAGACATATTTTGGCACTGCAACCCCAATCACATATGTCGATAAACCAAGGGCTCTTAAACCTCTAAAAGTGTTGTTTCACACCCTAAAGGATCATGGTCAACTAATTACATCATTTCCCAGAAGTTCCACCTGAAAAACTACTCAGAACTGGCCAAAACTGAACCATACAGACTGCTCCATGCTTAGGATGTGATGCATACTGGTTGCTACACTAGCCAGATGCGATGCATACTAAAAGAGCCTTTTGTGGGGTGCGATGGGTGAGAGTAGACAAATGGCAGAGACCGTTTGCTAAGTGGAAACCCAGAGAATATTCTAAAAGCTTCTCATATGACACTTGCCTCTCTGAATTCGCCCAGGGATGAGTAAGAGATCATGAAATCTCCAAGTGGAGCCAAGAACTATCAGTGAAATGACACTAGTAAAAAACCCAGAAGCTGACTCACCCCTTTGCAAATATCTATATATGGATCCCTCATCTGAGATATCTAAAGGTTGGAATTTTGTAATTTGTAAGGAAGTGTTGTTGGTTTCTCTTTGAGACATTGTATTGTTGGGTGAGCTTGCTTTTCATGAGGTGAAGAGGGCTTTCATGCTAGGAGGATGATGCTAGATCAAACAACTGGGTTGTAATCCTCTCTTCTACTATCAATAAAGTTATTTGAGTTTTCCTCCATATACTTGTGTATTTGTAAATCTTGCTATTTGTGAATGCAATTGTATGGTTAATGTATTTCTAATTCTGCATTGTTTATGGTATTATAGATCTTTATGATTTGATGGTGTTTTGTTGCTTTGCGTCTACATGTGTTCTCTAAAGCGGGACAAGTAGGAAAAGAGTGGAAAGCTCTATCAAGGGAGAGAGGAAACAAGAAAGGAGCCAAGCGAAAGATTCATGTTGGTGCTCTCTGCTTCTCTCTTATCTATCATACATAAAGGAAATCACAAGTTACTTTGATTATTTTTTTCTAAGATAGCTACCCATCTTAGTGGGACTAGCAGATCGAAAAGACACTAGTTTTCCTGGAAACACCTCTATCTATCAATAAAATATTTATAAGTGAGCAAATTAACCACCCCTTAAATGATTTACACAAGACAACAAAAAAAATTAAAAAATATAACAAACCTTTCTCCTCCATTCCCATGTTTGTAAACATGTCTATGTGTCACCAACGTGAGATTCACATCTGGTTAGAACGGAACAAGAAAATACTTAAGAATTAAGTGTGAATTGTAATTGATGGATAATTAGAGAAGAAGGCACCATGGATCTAAATTTTGAGGCAAAGAGCATGTTGCAAGCCATGAGAAGGCCATAGCTAACCACATTAAATTCCCCAACTCCTTACTTGACCACTCAACCATCAATACTAATAGAAATTAAAGAGATGGGATTGGGCAGTGTGGGTAGATGATTATGCCCATCCCAATATCCTTCATGGATTGAGCTTGGGTAACTAAGGCCCGAGGAAGAAAGATGGGAGTTAATAGGGAAAGTGATAGAAGAAGAATAGATGGTAGCAATAGTGAAAAAATGGTCGTAGGAGAGAATTCCTCGGAAGAGAGATGAAGCTTAGATCACATAGAGAAAAGTTGGAGTTTATGAATGAGATTATGCTCAAATATTTGGGGCTCCATCTGCTGTATTATTTTGTGGAGGCCATTAGACTATGTGTCTAAATTTGAATGGTTACTAGGAGGCTCAGTGGATGACCATATAACTATGTTTCTTGCTATATAGTTGCTAAACCACTATGCCAAGTAAATTATATGTGACACTGTGGTGCTTGGTGGAGAGTTTTTAAACCACCTATATAGTGGACTATATACCCCTGTAATGGTTACTATGAAAATAAAATTGTGAAACCACTAGAATAGTGGATTTCACATCCTTAACTAAGAAATAGCTCATTTGTGCCTTGGCTGAAGCCTTATTATTGAACTTAGAGGAGTAAGTCATTGTGGTGCTTACTACCATAGGATAGTCGTTAAACCACCAGGATAGTTGAACCATCTCTTGAGTGTATACCATGCTTTGGTGTGAATACCCCCTATTTTGGTATCACCTCAAATTTGGATCTGATTCAGGGATTTCCAGTTGAAAGAAAGTTGCAGTGTAGTTGTCTTATGGTTGGGTGGAGAGTGGAAATCCCTCCTTCAGTTTCTAGACATCCTAACATGCTCAGATAAGATTAATGTAGCTTTATATTGAGCTATAATATGTAACATTTTATGAATGTACATGTTTAGTATGGACTCATGAATATGCATGATTGTCCAATATATTTTTCACAGTTGATGCTATATATATTGTGTTTATACTCATTCATTTTGATCATTATGGTTATGGAATGCAATATCTTATTGGCTCACCTAACATATATTTTTTATTGGAGAATATGTAATACATCATGTATTTTTATTAGACTAGTATGCTTGTTTTTGGTTGACTTAATAAACATATGCCCATGAGTATGTTTAACCACTCGTTAATAATTAAGCTGAAATGGTGTGATTGGTTCACTATCCTTTTGCACAACATTAATATTTGTAGATATTTTATTTTGGGGGTATTACCTCCTTTCAAATTTAGAATTGGTGCATTATAGGTGATTTGGAGCCTCAGACCTTTGTTTCATTTGTATTTATAGATTTCATACTTTGGCCATTTGTGTATATCTAGTTTTAATGGTATTTCCTCCTTTTGGGTTTAGAACTAGTGCATTATAGGTGTTATAGAGTCTCAGCCTTTTTATATTCGTACTCAGAAATTGAGACTTTAGGGATTTAGGACCTTGCACATTAGACCACTAAAATATGGTGTTCTCACCCTTTCACTATAACTCATAGAGCGATAAGAAAAGGAAGACTAGCCACTACCAGTACCAGTGTTCAAAGCATTAATTCCTCGAAACATGCAGTGAACAAACAAATGGAAGTGTTCACGTATGATTATCCAAAGATATATGTCTCATTCCAAGTCTTTATATTATGCCACCACTACTACTAGTACCCTATGCTTTCACTTCTTTTAAATGAGAAAAAAACAAGGGGTCGATCACTGTAGCCAAGGTTCCAATCGTGGAACCTTGTCACCACCAACCACTCACCACCAAGACTTTCACACTTGTTAGAGCTTGTAGATAAGTGGTCTGATGAAGGTTCAAGATTTTTGGAACCTTACCACCAAAATATCAGCCATTGACATTGTTGAGGAGATAGGTGGTGAGAAAATTTTGAAGTGGCTGCTCCAACATGATGTGGAAAGTGACTATTAATCCTACAGTAGTGACCTGTCAAGGTCACACAAATTTGGTGGAAGCCACAGGGGTAATGTAATGACATGGTATATTTTAATAGGCCAAAGCTTCTAATGAGCATAAATTTCGATCCAATGTAACAACCCCTGGTTGATTTTCCTTGTAAAAAATATAAGACCAAGGTCATGGGACACGTATTCCAAGATGAATGTTGGGAAAAACATCCTAGTGGGTGTTCATTTGGTTATTATAGCTAAGGAAATGGGAAAAGGCATTGGAAAATGCTTTGAAAAGGAAAAGAGACACTAATTGGAATTTATTTATGAAAATAATGGAAAATAGGAGAAAAGGAAGGTGAAAGATCACAGGTTGCATGTGAGGAGGAAATTGAAGGAAAAATAGGGGAAATTGAAGAAATTAGAGGCATCAATAATAAAAAGGCTTTTGAAGATTAGTTCATAGAATTTTATTAGGTTTAGCTTGTATTTCTCTCTCTATTCTCTCTCTCTCTCATACTCTTGCACACTTAGATCATTCTTGGAGCACTCTAGCATTGGAGAAAGGAAGGCAAAGGAAGGACAAGAAAGAAATGGAAAGAAAGGGTCAAGTAAGGAAAAGTTGGATCAAGTGGCTACAACAGGATTACTTGCAAGTATCGAGTTGCATGTATGGTTTCCTTGCTATTTTTGGGCATGCATGGTACATTTTGTGTATTTGGTTCTCTTGTTGTCATTGGCATCGGTTTTGCGAGGTATGACAGTGGTTTAAGCCTTACCTTTCCATTTCTAAATAGAAATATTGTTATGGGCTTCTTTCATTTGGTTGAGCTTTGTACTACTAGATGGTTTTGGAACTAGATGAGTTGGTCTCAAGAAAATTCCCAAGGGCCTAGGAATTCATTGACTAATTTGTCGAGATTGCGGTAAAACCTGAGGGTGGATATGAGAAAATTCCTCAAGGTATTGGAGAAGAAATTCAGAGGCATCCAAGCTTGTTAGGCCTAGGAATCCCTTGACTTGTTTTGGTGGGATTATGGTAAAGCCTAGTAGTGTATGTTTCTTTGTTTGGGCATAGGATTCCCTTAACCAATAATGGTGGGATTGTGGTAAAGCCTAGTTTTGTAGGTGCTTGTTTCGGGCCTAGGAGTCCCTTGAACAATTTTGGTGGGATTGTAGTAAAGCCCAAGGAAGCCCTAGATATTTTGTTGTGAGTCCCACATTAATGCTTGGAATATGGCATGGGAGTGATTGGATGAAAGAAATATTTGGTTCAACCCAATCTATCACTGGGTGGTACTTGGAAGTCCCTGACTTTGTTGGGTTTTTCATATGTTAATAAGAGCTATTTTAATCTTGTATTTTATGAGTAAATGTACTTGTTATGATGTGGATTTGATGGTTGTTCTATCATTGTTAGTATTTTGGTTATATATTAGTTATAAGCATGATTTTATGACAGATTCTACATATGTCTCTTATCATGTTTTGATTGGTAATGATTAGTTATTCAATGCATGACCTAATAGATGTTATTGCAGTTATTGTGAGAGGTCATTAGACCTTATTGATGATTTTCATATAAGTATGAGATCCCTATTTTAAGACATGCATTTATGACTTGTAGATTACATGTTCATAATGTGTCATGGTTAGGCCTAGTTAGGTCAAGTTATTGACTAAGTTTTTCATTAATGGGTTTTTCCTCGTGTCATTCATAATTCTGGAAAGTTCTATCATGTTTTGGGGAGAGGTCTGGATACTATCCCTAAAAAGGTGGCTCAGATTATGGGGTTGCATGCTCAGAAGGGGGAAATCTAGACTACAGTCATTGGGAGGTAAGGCTATCCATGCAACTAGAGGGTCATAGCTTTTAGTTTTCTTTTCTATGTAAGCGACTGGGAGTCCATATAATTAAAAGGGAAAGTTAACTCAAGGTTTGGGCATCTGGAGTGGTTGTTTAGCTCTTGTGGGTCCTATAGCTCTTAAGGAAGGTTAGTAAAGTTTTAGTTTGTCAATTCCAATTTATTAACTATAATTAGGAGGTTAATTCATGTCATAGTGGCCCTTAGCTCATGTTTACCTTGTCAAGCCGATGAAATTAGGTAAATGTGGGAGGGGTGGTTACAGATTGGTATCAAAGGTCCCAGGTTGAAACACTTGGACTAGATGGGAAGAATGTGCTTGTCATTTATGCATGTTAGTTGCCTATGTGATTGTTATGCATTAATTGTGATAATCATTATTGTATCCTATGTAATCATGATGCTAATTTGTTGGCTGAGATAAAGCAAGAGATGCAAATCATCAAAGGGAGGTTGCAGGATAGACCTCGAGGTAAGAGAAGATCACCATACATGTTTGTATGTTGGGCATGCATGTATGTTGGTTAATGGTTTTTATATACATTATGGTTATTTATATGCATATCATTCTATTTTTTTTTTGTGTTCACATGCATGATAGATGTAAATTGATCAATGTGGTCATGTGCAGAGGTGTTGACTAGTCATGCATGGTAGTTGATTTGTTTTTATATGCATTACGGTTGTACGCATGGTGATTATGGTAATTGCAATTAAAATATTGATGTTATATGTATCGTGTTGATATAGATTGACATGTGCATATGGATAAGATTATGATACTCGGGTTTGAGCTGATATATTTCTGATATTATGTCGTACTAGTCTAGACTAACTTATGCAGATGTGATAGCCTCCCCTGAGATACATTGAGGTATGAGTTGGTTATGTCATCTATTTGGTATCTAGCCTGGTATGTTTACAAGTTGCTTGATTTTTTGATTAAGTGCATGGTATGAGAATATATCTATAAGATTGCGTGAAGGAATGATCTTATTTTAAGATGTTTGTACTAACTCAATATGTGTTGAGACAACTGATATGTACTGGAGTGTAAGTGGGTGCTAGTTGTAGTATTATGATTTATGACTATGGAGTCGATTATCAAATGGTTTCTAGTATTGGTAAAGCTTTATTTTAGATTAATAGATATGATTTCTTGATATTTGGAACATGTGACTGACATGTGTGAGCAGTTGGAGGGCAACACGCTTGGTATTAGCATGACAATGAAATAGTTAATTTATTTGTATAAATAATAACTTGGTGATTTGATAACACATAATAAGACTTAATTGCAACAAGGTGAAGGGGTAAAAGGATGGAATTTGTTAGAATTCCTTTGGATATGTTTGGAAACAACAATTCCAAACAATTAAGTGCTTTGAATGAATACAAGAAGTCTTCTTAACCTTGAATTTGTTTGACATTATGTGGGTATGTGCTATAATTCATGAACATGCATTTGACATGTATAAAAAATAATTTCTAGTTATGGATGGATTCATTAAGGAACTGGAGTCCCTTGAGAGATGACATATGCATGTGTTCAGATAGAAGGATATGTACTTGGAACAACAAGCTAAGGTAACTAACATATTGTATAATTATTTATGCACTGATAGTTATGTATTTATGGTAGTATGATGCAAGTGATTACATGGAAAACGAGACTACCATGAAATATTGAACAAGGCTTTGGTTTATCTTTCCCTTGGAAGCACTAGGAACCATGGGGTTGAGTCATGGTGTTTGTTGCTAGTTTTATGCCTTCAGTATTTTGTAATATGTTTCACTTGATTTGCGGTTTCATTTGTGTTTGGTGCATGGCCATGCCACTTTGTTTGTGGTGTTTTATTGTTATTGGTTTTCATGGTTTTCTTCTTGTTTGTTTCTTGTCCTTACATTTTGTGTTTTGAGGGTCCTAGGAATTGGTTGGGGAAAGAGGAATGTTAATGGATTTCTGGAATAACTGGATGAAACCTAATATGTAATGGAAGATCCAGATGAAGCCCGGTGCATGAGTAAAGGGAAGCTAAAGGCAAGAATATGACAACTAGATGGATTGGTTGGGGCTATTGGTGTAAATGGACGGTGGTAGGACAATTATGAGAAAGGTAATAGGAAAGGTAAAGTAAATGGGATTAAGGTAACAAATTCCTTGGCTATGTTGGGAACTATTGTTTTGAATATTGTTCATGCTATGAATAGATCAAGGGAGTTCTCTTAACCTTTACCTTATGATATCTGGTAATTGTGTTGTGATTATGATTATGTTGATGTCTATATACATATATATGTATGTATGTTGTTATCTGATAGGGTCATTAGGGATTATGATTGTTTTATGCCAATGTTTATATGTATGTTGTTTTCTAATAGGATCACTAGGGATCATGGTTGTAGATGAATGATTTCCTATGCAAGTGAATGACATGAAGAGGTCCTTGGTTTTATGAGGAATTAAGTGGGTATAGCCATGACAGATCTAAGAGGTCAATATCATGTGGATATGAATTGATATTATGTGTTTAAACTATGCATGTGTTTATGTTATGGACATGATATGTTGAAGGGTGCTTCAACGGAATGAAAGAAGTGTGATCTGCAACGTGATGGGACAAGCACGAATAGTGGAAAGATACTAGAAGTTAGGTTGCTTGGTAGAGACATTGTGGTCTTCAAATGTGCATTACTGGTGTTGTGTGCATGCTGCATATATAGTGTTGTGTACATGTTCCATATGCAGTACCATGTACGAATGGTGTTGTGTACATGTTGCATATATAGTGTTGTGTGCATGTTATATATGTAGTATTGTGCATATATGATGTTGTTTGCATGTTGTATATGTAGTGTTTTGCACATGTCATATATGCAGTGTAAAAATGGTGCTATGTAAATTTTGTTTTATGCGGTGTTGTGTGCATATGGTGCAGTGTACACATTGTACATACAATGTTGAGTATATATGGTGTTGTGTACATGCTTTACATTCGATGTTGTGTACATGGTGTACATGCAATGGTGTGTACATGTGGTGCTATGTACATGTTGGATATGTCATGTTGTGTGAATGCGGTGTTTTGTACATGTAATGTTGTGTGCACGTGATGTTGTGTACATGTTGTGCAGTTGGTGTTGTTTACACATTGTACAAGTGGTGTTGTGTACACATTACGTAGGTGGTGTTGTGTACACGTTTTGCGGGTGGCATTGTGTACACGTGGTGTTTTATACATGTTGTATGTGTGATTTTGTGTAAAATTTGTACACATGGTGTTGTGCACATGTAGTATTGTGTACATGTTGTACATGTTGTACATGTTGGGGTGTACAACTAGTACCATGTTAAGTGTATTATGTAGTTGTTGTATCATGACATATGTATTCATTGTGTTGCACTCTGTGTATGTATATGTGTTGTGTTTTACACCGGGTGTAGGAGTATGTGTTGTGTTATACATTGAGTGTAGGAGTATGTATTGTTTTGTACGCTGGGTATAGGTGTATGTGCGATGTTGTACACTGGGTGTATGTGTGTGTGATGTGTTGTACACTAGGTTTATGTATTGTGTGGTGTTTGACATTGTGGGTGGGTGTATGTGTTTTGATGTACACTGTGTGTATGTGTACTTGATTGAATATAAGAGAAGGCACTAGGTGTGTGCCAGGTGTGGCAACCAATCCAATGTGTGTGCGAAAAGGAAAAAAAACAAAGGTAGAAGTAAAGGACTAATTGAAAGATAAGTATCGGTATTTTATTTTAGTTTTAATTATGCATGTGATCTATGACTCTGATTTATGAATGGTTGCATGTGATCTATGATTTCGATTTATGATGGTTGTGTTTTAAGCTAACCAGATGTGATATTTTTATACATGATGATTTGATCAAAGAGTTAGTTTTACTTACTATGACAAGAAGTAAGTAGAATTTCAGGTGTACGTTGATGATGAGCTACCAATGAGGTGTGATTTGAATTTATTTCAATTTCTTTTAAATCTAATGGAAATTATGTGTTTGGTACAGGAAAGCATGGAAATGCCTAATTTGGGTGGTTGGAATTGGCTATAAATAATGTCAGTAGTAGAAGTGAAAGTATCTAGATCATGCAATAGTATGTTGGTGGAGCATTCACAAGCAGGGCCATTGTGGGACATCGACACCTAATAGTGTCCATTGATTGCCATGAGAATTCTATGATTGGTATGATGGTTTTGAGGAAGCGATATGCCTTAGTTTTTGGATCTTTTGATACGAGGAAACCTTTCCAACGGATGAATCACTCGAGGGACTGTGTAATAAAGAAGGGGATGATAGCGGAACTTGGAAGGTGTGTGACTACACAAAAGGAGGTGACTAGATTTCCCAAGGGACTACGTAGCAGAGAATGAAAGGTTGGGGAATGAATTTAGTTTTGGTCATTAGCATTGCCAGTTGGAATCAGAAGAACATTGGGATTGTAACCTGGAACAATGAGCCGGTAACTTTTCACTGAGAGAACAAGTAGTACAAGATTGTAGTACTGGACATTGGATATAGATTTGAATTTGGAAGTGGATTCTGGACTTCCTAGGAAGGAGGTGAACCTTGGTATTACTTTTGAGGCTGGAGGTATGAGCTTATGGATTCCCTTGTTGACTAATGTGGGCATTTTATCCTTTTATTTTCTAGTTAGAGAAAATGTGTATATGTATATGTGTATGCTATTGTAAATACTGTATCGAGTTGTGGTTATAAAGCTCCATAAACAATATTATTATTTTCTAGTTGAAGCAAATGTGCATAAGTATATTTGGTTGTCATTGTAAATGCCATAATGAGTTGTCTTCGATATCTCCAGTAAACAATGTGATTGTCATGGTTTCAGTAGTTTTCATTGTAAATAATGCAACAAGCTATATTATAAAGCTCCATAGATAGTATGTTTTGTTTTCAATGGTTTTTTGGTCATAGGTGTCATAAAAAACTAGGGACGGTGTTCCCCCAAGGGGGAGGGGTTTGTAACAACTCCTGGTTTATTTTCCATGTAAAAAACACAAGGCCAAGATCATGGGATATGTATTCCAAGCTAATTGTTGGGAAAAACATCATATTGGGTGTTCATTTGGTTATTATGGCTAAGGAGGTTTCTTATGAGGAGGAAAGGTGAGAGGTTGCTTATGAGGAGGAAATTGAAGAAATTAGAGGCCTAAATAATAAAAAGGCTTATGAGGATCAGTTCAAAGAACTTTTTTAGTTTTATCTTGGAGCTCTCTCTCTCATACTTTTGCACACTTGAGCACTCTCGCATTGGAGAAGGGAAGGCAAAGGAATGCTAAGAAAGAAATGGAAAGCAATGACCAAGTAAGGAAAAATTGGATCAAGTGGCTACAACGATATTACATGTAGGTATCGAGTTCCATGTATGATTTCCTTTCTATTTTTGGGCATGCATGGTACATGCATTTGTGTATTTGGCTATCTTGCTATCATTGGACTGGGTTTTTCTAGGTGTGACAATGGTTTCAACCTTGCCTTTCCATTTCTAGATAGCCATGGTGTGATGGGGTTCTTTCATTTGGTTGAGATTTAGACTATTAGATGGTTTTGGAATTGGGTGAGGTGGTCTCAGGAAAATTCCCAAGGTCCTAGGAATCCCTTGACCAGTTTTGGTGGGAATGCGGTAAAGACTCACGGTGGAGAAGAGAAAATTCCTTAAGGTATTGGTGAAGAAATCTAGAGGAATCCAAGCTTGTTGGGCCTAGGAATCCCTTGATCGGTTTTGGTGGGATTGTGGTAAAGCATGGTAATGTATGTTTCTTTGTTTGGGCCTAGGAATGCCTTGATTGGTAATGTTATGATTGCGATAAAGATTGATTGTGTAGGTGCTTGTTTAGGGCCTAAGAGTCCCTTGATTGGTTTTGGTGGGATTGTGGTAAATCTTTAGGAAACCTTGGTTAATTTGTTGTGAGTCCCACATTCATGCCCGTAATATGGAACAGGGGATGATTGGCTAAGACAAAGGTTTGGTTCAATCCAATTTATGGTCAGGTGGTACATGGAAGTCCTGGAATTGGTTGGATTTTGCATATGCTAATAGGATATATTTTCCTCTTGTATTTTATGATTAAATTTACTTGTTACGATGTGCTTTTATGGTTGTTCTATCATTGTTAGTAATCTAGTTATATGTTGGTTATAAGCATGGTTTTATGATATATTCTAGCGATGGCTCTGATCATGTTTTGATTGGTAATGATTGGTTATTGAATGTATGACCTAATAGATGTTATTTCAGCTATTGTGAGAGGGCATTAGACATTCTTGATGATTTTAAGATAAACACGAGATCCCTATGTTCATATATGCATTTACGACCTGTAGATTACATGTTTATAATGTGTTTGATGAAATATATGCCATGGTTAGGCCTTGCTAGGTCAATTTATTGACTAATTTTTGAATTAATGACTTTGTCCTTGTGTCATTCATTATTTTGGAAACTTCTATCAAGTTTTGGGTAGAGGTTTGGACACTAGCCCTGAGAAAGTGGCTCAGATTTCAAGGTCACATGCTCAGAACTAGGAAATATAATCTGCAGTTTCTAGAAGGTAGGGTTATCCATGCGACCGGAGGGTAAAAACCATTGTATTTCCTTATTATGCAAGTGAATGGGAGTCAATCTCACTAAAAAGTCAAGTTAGCTCAACGTTTAGGCACCTAGAGTGGTTGTTTAGCTGTTGTGAGTTTTGTATCTCCCGAGGAAGGCCAATAAAGTTTCGGTTTGTCGATTCCACTTCCTTAACTATACATAGGAGGTTGATTCATGTCATAGTAGCCCTAAAATCATGTTTACCCTGGTAGGCCTGTGAAATTGGGTAAATGTGGGAGGTGTGATTACATATTCATGTCAGAGCTCTCGGGCTCAAACACTTGGATAGGATGGAAGGAATGTGCTTGTTATGCATGCATGTTAGTTTCCTATGTGATTGTTATGCATGTATTTTTATATTTATTGTTGTAGTCTATTTCATCATGATGCTAATGCATTGGTTGAGATAAAGAAAGAGATGCAGATAATTAGAGAGAGGTTGCAACACTAGATCTTAGGGTAAGAGAAGATTGTCATACAGGTTTACATGTTGGGCATGCAATTATGTTGGTTAATGGTTGTTATATACATCATGGTTATGTATATGCATGGCATTCTATTGTTATTTTGGTTACATGCATGATAAATGCTAGTTGATTAGTGCGATCATGTGCATGTGTGTCGGCTAGTCATGCATAGTAGTTGATTTGTTGTTATATGCATTTCGGTTGTACACACGATGATTATGATCATTGTAGTTAACATCTTGATGTTATATGTACTATGTTAATCTAGATTTCCCTGTATAGATGGATATGGTTATGATACTCAGGTTTGAGCTAATATATTTGTGATATTGTGTCATACTAGTTCGGACTGACTTGTGCAGATTTGATAGCCTCCCCTGAGATACATTGAGGTATGGGTTTGATTATGTCATCTATTTGGTTTATATAACCTGGTATGTTTACAAGTTTTTTGATTGTTTGATTAAGTGCATGATATGAGAATGTGTCTATAAGATTTCATGAGGGAATGATCTTATTTTAAGATGGTTGTACTAACTCAATATGTGTTGTGACAACTGATATGTACTTGAGTCTAAGTGGGTGCTAGTTGTAGTATTATGATTTGTGACTGTGATGTGATTTTGACTTGGTTGTTAGTCTTGGTAAATATTGATTTCATATTAATAGATATAGTGTCTTGATATTTGGAGCATGTGACTGACATGTGTGAGCAGTTACAAGGAAACATGCTTGGTATTAGCATGACAAGTTAATAGTTAATTATTATATAACTAACATATGGGTGATGTGATAGCGCATAATAAGACTCAATTGCAGCAAGGTGAAGGGGTTAAAGGAAGGAATTGGGTGAGAACTCCTTTGGCTATGTTTGGGAACCACAATTCCAAATGAATGAGTGCTTTGCATGAATACAGGAAGTCTTCTTAACCTTGATTTTGTCTGACATTATGTGGGTATGTGCTATAATTCATGAACATGTATTTGACAGAAATATCAACTGATTTCTAGATATGTTCTATTTTTCAAGGAATTGGAGTCCCTTGAGAGATGATACATTCATGCGTTTAGCTACAAGGCTACGTGCTTGGTACAAGGTAGAGTAACTAGTATATTGTATAATTACTTATGCATTGATATTTATGTGTTTATGGAAGTCTGATGCATGCGATTGCATGGAAAAAGAGACTACCATGGAATCTTGAAGAAGGCTCTAGTTGAGCTTTCCCTTAGAAGACTGGAACCATGGGGTTGAGTCATGGTGTCTATTGCTAGTTATTTTCCTTCAGTATTTTGTGATGTGTTGTGCTTGATTTGTGGTTTTGTTTGTATTTGGTGCATGGCGATGCCACTTTATTTATGGTGTTGTATTGTTATTGGATTTCATGGTTTTCTTCTTGTTTGTTCTTGTTCTTGTCTTTTATGTTTTGAGGGTCTTATGAATTGGTTAGGGAAAGAGAAAGTTAACGGAGATTGGGAAGAACTGGATGAAACCCCACAGGTAATGGAAGACCTGGATGAAACCTAGTGCATGAGTAAAGGGAAATTGAAGGAAATAATATGATAGCCAGTTGGATTGGTTGGACCCATTGGTGTAAATGGATGCTGGTAGGATAGTTATGAAAAAGGTAACAAGAAAGGTAAAGTAAATGGGCTAAATGGGCTTAATGTCATATAAGCCTTGGTTATGTTGGGAACTATTGTTCGCAATGTTGTGTGTGTGTGTGTGTGTGTGTGTGTGTTGTTATATTACAGGGTCATTAGGGATCATGATTGTGGAAGAATGATTGCTTATGCAAGAGAATGGCATTAATAGGTCCCTAGTTTTAGTAGGAATCAAGTGGGAAGAGTATTTGTGATGGATCTAAGAGGTCAATATCATGTGGATATGAATTGATATAATTTGTTTATACTATGAATATGTTTATGTGATGGACAAGCTATGCTGAGCGGTACAACAAAATGAAAGGAGTGTGATCCACAACATGTTGGGACAAGCATGGATAGTAGAAAGATACTAGAAGCTAGGTTGCTTGGTAGAGGCATTATAGTCTTTAGATGTGTAGTATTAGTGTTGTGTGCATGTTGCATATGCACTATTGTGTAGATATGGTGTTGTGTGCATGTTGCATATGCAATATTGTGCACATATGGTATTGTGTGCATGTTGTATATGTGGTATTATATACAAATGGTGTTGTCTACATGTTGTATATGTGGTGTTGTGTACAAATGGTTATATATACATGTTGTATATGCAATGTTGTGTACATATGGTGTAGTGTACATGCTGTACATACAATGTTGAGTATATATGTTGTTGTGTTCATGTTGTACATGCAGTGATGTGTACATGTGTTGCTATGTATGATGATATACATGTAGTATTGTGTGCATGCAGTGTTGTGTACATGTTTTGTTATGTGCATGTGATGTTGTATACATCCTGTGTAGGTGGTGTTGTGTACATGTGTTGTTGTGTATGCATTGTGTTCATGTCATGTTGTGTACACATTGTGCAAGTGGTTTTGTGTACATGTGGTGTCGTGTACAGATTTTGCAGGTGTCATTGTGTACATGTGGTGTTGTGCACATGCTGTATGTGCAGTGTTGTGTACATGTTGTACACATGGTTTTGGGTACATGTTGTACATGTTTTGGTGTACATGTCGTACTATGTTACATGTATTGTGTAGTTGTTGTATCATGATATATGTATTTTTTGTGCTGTACTCTATGTACGTATATATGTTGTGGTGTACACTAGGTTTAAGAGTATGTTTTCTTTATACACTGGGTGTAGGAGTGTATGCATTGTGTTGTACATTGGGTGTAGGTGTATGTGTTGTATTGTACATTGGGTGTATGTATTGTGTGGTGTTTTACGTCATGTGTGGGTGTATGTGTTGTGATGTACACTATGTGTATGTGTATGTGATTGAAGATAAGAGAAGGCAGTAGGTGCGTGCCGGGTGTGCAAACTGATATGACGTGTGTACGGAAAGGAAAATAACAAAGGTAGAAGTAAAGGACTGGTTGAAGGATAAGTATCAGTTTTTTATTTTAGTTTTAACTATGCATGTGATCTATGACTCTGATTTATGAATGGTTGCATATGATATATGATTTTGATTTATGATGGTTGCATTTTGAGTTAACTAGATGTGATATGTTTATACATGATGATTTTATCGAAGAGTTAGTTTGACTTGTTGTGATAGGAAGTAAACAAGATTGTAGGTGTACCTTATTGATGAGCTAACAATGAGGTATGATTTGAATTTATTTCAATTTCTTGTAAATATAATGGAAATTATGTGCTTGGTATAGGAAATCATGGAAATGCTCAGTTTGGGTGGTTGGAATTGGCTGTCAAGAATGTTAGCAATATCAATAAAAGGAAATAGAACATGTAACTGTATGTTGGTGAAGAATTCAGGAGAAAGGCCATTATGGGACACTAGCACCTAATAATGTCCATTTTTTTCCATGAGAATGTTATGACTGATATGATGGTTTTGAGGCAGGGATATGCCTTGGTTTTTGGATCTTCCGATGCGAGGAAACCTTTCCAAGGGATGGATCACTTGAGGGATTGTGTAGTAGAGAAGGGGATGCCGAAAAAACTTGGAAGGTGTGCGACTTCACATAAGGGGGTGAGCAAATTGCTCGAGGGATTATGTACCAGAGAGGGGAAGGTCAGGGAATGAATTTTTTTTTAGTCATTAGCATTGCTAGATGGTGTTGGCTTAGGGGGTCCTAACCCAAGTTCAGAGTTAGTTGCACCAAACAAATTCCTATACTACTGGCCTTTTTGGCATCAATCCGAGGTGTGCGAAATGAATTCTCACCCGAAGTAGTATGGGGGGATTCTGGAACTAAGTTTCTACACCCAGGGATTAGTGTGATGTCTTTTTGGGGACCTATATCTGCCTTTGCGCAGATCCATATGCTCCTACAACCTATTCTAATCGGCCTCTAGACCTCCACAAAGGTTTACGATCAGCCTTTGCAGATCCTAAATAGGTCTATTAGCTACTTACGCGTGCTTTAGATCACCCTTATACCATTACTTGCTCAGATCCACTTAACTGTATGATAACTTTAACATAAAGCATTAATCTTCGTGTAATCACTTAATATTAATCGCATTAAGATAACAATGTAGAACAAGTAAAGTCGCACATGAATACATCATTATTTCATAAACCCATTATTCATCATAGCATAAAGCGCATTCATACATAACAGAAGATAATAAATAAAACACAAGCATTTATGCAATAATCTTCTTTATTGATATTCAGTTAAGCTTACAGACTCAAACTTCCTTGCACACTCAGTTGTAGGGGTCTACGCACTTAGCTGCAGACACTACTCTAGGCCTCTGTGCACTCAGTTGCAGAGACTTTTCCTCCTATAAGATGTCTACTTCTGTGATAGACTCCTTCCTACTTGTTGAAAATGCAACAAGATTATGGAGCTTAGTGAAAAGAAGTTGCCTTCACTAAGTGGTCATGCAGGCTATTTTTGGCGCGAAGTCTAGTTTTAGACATATGGTTCATGGTCTATGAGTTGCAGGATGCTATTTATGGATGATTGGTCATGTTGGTAAAAATAGATGGACCTCTATTTTTAGACATATGGGCGGAGTCTATTTTTAGACTGTCAGTCTAAAAATAGAACAGTCGAATATTATTAGCTCTTAATAATATTTAGACTATAAACATTATCTTATCCTCTTGCAGCACTTCAGTTCGAGCTATGTATATGGCACATGCAACTTCCAGAAGGAAATAGGCTTTTCTTATGGGTTAGTTGAGCTATTACATGAAGGACTTCAGTTAGAACTCAAGTGATTGAGTTTGGTGGAGTTGAATGAGGAGTTGATGGAGTTGTGTTCAGTTTGACTTAGTTGAACTAGTTGTATTTAGTCTAACTAACAAATACACTAGTGATGAGTGTTGTGAATTAATTATTAATTAATTCACTAATTATTAACTCATAAATCAACTAAAGAATACATCAGTTAACTCAGTGCATGGAAAGTTCAGTGGAGACAAGTGTTAGAGGTAAGTGAAAGAGCAAGACAACTGTCAATTGTGACTATAGTTGTGCATGAGATTTGCACAATTAGTGGATTGAGATTTCCAATGAGGATTGCATAGTGCAACACAAGGGAAATACGAGTTTGGATCAGCGATTCTCATCTATTCTCATGCAGGATTGCGCAGTGGAGGCATGCAAGCAGTGGAGGAGATTTGAACTTGTGATTGATTCAGATCTGAGCTAGTTTGTGTGTAACAGGTGGAGATAGTACTGATTACTTGCGAGGAATATTAAACTATGTATTGTTACATGTTCTCAATCAATATAATATACAGATAGTTGGGGGTTTTCAGTTGTATGATTTCCCCGTGATATACTGTGTTGATATGTGTGATTGATTTTTCAATGTGCACATGCGATTGTTTCTTAATTCCGCAAAATTGATGATCAATGGTAGAGGAGGTTATGTATTATGCATGAATTCCACAATAGTGTATAATCAGGATAATCTCTGTGAATAAGTGTTATATTATTCAAAATTTCTACATGGTATCGAAGCTCTCTGATTTGTAGAATAGGTTCTACATGATATCAGAGCGAACTTGATCATCGGATCTATTATTCAGAAAGTGTTTACATTTTATTTCTTCAGGCAGAGTTTGTAATTGGGCCAGGTAGCCTCTGGATTCATCCTTCTTTTGGAAGGTGAGGTATCCGGTGAATTCCCATACAGTCAATCTCTGTACGAGAAATACTTTGTTCTCACGAATTTTAGATCAAAAGCGGTTGAGTTTTGAGCTGGTGGAATTCGAATTTGTAGCAGTGTTTTCTTGGTGTCGAAATTGAAATGTCTTTCAACGTATTGCGATTGGAGTATGCCCTTGAAGGCAGCTCGAATTATATTGCATGGAAAGACAGGATGGAGGCGGTATTAGATGACAATGGTTTGAAGGAGTTCATAGACGCAAATGTCCTAAAACCTATTGATGCTGCTGAAGCTGAGGCTTGGCAAAAGAAGACAGCAAAGTGTCGAAGGATTCTGTTGGAGGGCGTGAAGGATCACATTGTATCCAGCCTGCATGGATAGGCTTCTCCGTACTTGATGTGGAAAGCATTGACATACTTATTCCAAAGCAAGAGCGACCAGAGGAAGTTGGCGCTCAAGGATAGACTCAGAAACATTAAGTGTGAGAATGGAGACAGTATGCCCAAGTATCTCACGAAGTTCACCCAATGTTGGGATGAGTTGGGAAGTGTGGGGGTGAATATTGATGACGAAGACTTGGTGATCTTGGCTCTCCTTGGTCTTCTGAAGAGTTGGCATTCCTATCAGGACTCTGTCAATGGTCGGGAGAAATTTCCAAGATGGGAGAGACTTTGGTCGGATCTTGTGCAAGAGGAGATCAGGTGGAATACCAGGGATGGATCTTCATCAAAGGCATCTGATGAAAAAAATTATGCTTTGGATGGCAAAGCAAAGAAGGGGAAGAAAAAGCAAGCTTCTCATTTTGGTGTGAAAGGAAAGAAGCAGGACATGTCCAAGGTGAAGTGCTTTCACTGTCACCAGCGCAGACACTATGCCACAAGTTGTCCGCAGAAGAAGAAAAATAAGCAAGCTGCTGGATCTGCAGTGGGAGAGGCCTTACCGTCACAGTTTGAGTTGGATTTTTCACTGACTGTATGCTTGGTATCAAGTGTGATGGGATCGTTATGGTTCTTGGACAGTGGTGCGTCTTTTCACATGACAGGAGATTGAGATTTGTTTTTTGATCTGGATGAGAAAGATCTTGGAGTGCACATCGAGATGGGCGATGATGGTAGGTACAGTGTGACCGGTATCGGTACCATTTCCTTTGAGAGGGAGTCTGGTAAACCCTTCGTATTGAAGGAAGTGATGCATGTTCCAGGATTGAAGAAGAATCTTATCTCTGTGGCGATGTTATAAGACAAGGGATATGATGTTGTCTTTAGCGAGGGAAAGGATTTCTTGCGTAGTAAGACAACTGGAGAAACCCGGAAGATTGGGGTTTGAGTCAAGAACCTTTATCTATTGCATGTAGATGGCTGCGCAACAATGGCATGCAAGGCAGAAGGAGTGGTGTGCCGGGATGATGGTGAGCTGTGGCACCAGAGATTGGGCCACCTTCACCATGGAGCGTTGAAGATACTGCAGCAGATTTCTATTGGGCTTCCTAAAGGCACTCTTGCGCAGTTAGATCAATGCAAGGGGTGTACTTTGGGAAAGTTTGTGAAAGCCACCTTTCACGAGAAGGATAGTCGCGCCACGATGATCCTTCAGAGAATTCACATAGACGTGTGTGGACCTTTCTCAGTAGCTTCGACAGCAAAGCACAAGTACTATGTGATCTTTGTTGATGATTTCTCTCGAAAGTGCTAGATCTTCTTCATGCATAAGAAGAGCGAGACATACTCAAAGTTCTATGAGTTCAAAGCACTAGTTGAGAAGGAATCGGGGAAGAAGGTGAAGGCTCTTAGGAGCGACAATGGTGGTGAATTCATCTCTCACGAGTTCAAGGACTTTTGCAACGTAGAAGGGATACGAAGAGAGCTCATAGCTCCCCATAACCCACAACATAACGAGGTTGCTGAGCGGAAGAACAAAACGATCGTGGGTGCTGCACTGGCGATGTTGCATGATCAGGGCCTATCCCTTCACTTGTGGGCGGAGGCATGCAATACTGCAGTATATGTGCAAAACCGTTGTCCTCATAGGATACTTGGCATAAGTACACCCGAGGAGGCTTATTCTGGTAAGAGGCCTGATATTTCCCATTTGAGGATTTTTGGTTCTCCTGTTTACATGCATGTGACGAAGGATGCCAGGAAGAAGCTGGAGCCGACTGCAGAGGTTGGGATATTTATGGAGTACACTGATACGCCCCACAACTATCGTGTGTATTTTCCAGACAGTCGCAAGACTGTTGTGTGACGTGATATCAAATTTCAGGAGGAGAAAGACATGAAGTGTTTGCTTGAGAGGGAGACACACCTGCATGCAGATGAGGAGCTATTAGTTCCTAAGAATGAGCTTCAGGATGTGGATCAACCACAAGATGAAGTTCATGGAGTGGAAGAGACCACTCATGCAGCGCCAACCATCAGAGGGCAAAAGCGCACTACAGAAGCTGAGCAACTGGCTCAAGATGCAGAGAAGGTTGTAGGACCACCTACAACACAACGCAGACAGAGACAGTCACCTGATAAGTACACTGGATACATGGATCTTGTGAGAAAATGTGTCGTGACTGAGCCATCCTCTTTCGAGGAAGCTGTGGAGGATCCCGCATGGGTAGATCCCATGGTGGAAGAGTATGATTCAATTGTCAGAAACAATGCATGGGAGATTGTCCCAAGACCGGAGGGGAAATCAGTGGTGGGTTCGAGATGGATCTACAAAGTGAAGCAGGCAGCTGACGGGAGTGTGGAGAAGTACAAAGCAAGATTTGTTGCCTGAGGCTTCTCACAAATAGAGGGGATCGATTATGAGGAGACCTTTGCACATGTCGCAAGGTATTCTTCCATACAGACGATTCTTGCTCTCTCAGCGCAGATGAGGTGGCACATCCATCTGAAGGATGTGAAGACTACGTTCCTCAACAGAGTCATTGAGGAGGAGGTGTACATAGAGCAGCCCAAAGGTTTCGAGATCTTCAGCAGCGAGTCGCATGTGTGCAGGCTCAAGAGAGCGTTGTATGGGTTGAAACAAGCACTTCGTGCTTGGTACACACAGATAAACAATTATTTCACCGGACTTGGATTCACCAAGAGCGAGGTGGATCCTAACCTATACCAGATTGTGGTGGAAGGTAAGTTGTTGATCATTGTACTTTATGTAGATGATTTGATTTTGACGGGAGATGAGCTGTTGATACTTTCATGCAAGGAGGATCTTGCTAGAGAGTTTGAGATGAAGGACTTGGGCCTCCTTCATTATTTCATGGGATTGGAAATTTGGCAGCACAGTGATGGAATATTTGTTTCTCAGGGTAAGTATGCCCGGGAGATACTGGAGAAGTTCAACATGCATGGCTGCAAGCCTGCTGATACTCCTCTTCCTGGAGGTTGGATGAAGGAGGATGCTACTTCAGCGGAGGTAGTGGATGCCACTGTTTATCGACAGTTGGTGGGGTCGCTTATGTATTTGGTCAATACACGACCCGATATATGCTATGCTGTTAACTAACTTTCACAAGCTATGGTTAAGCCAACCAAGCTCTTCTGGAAGGCAGGCAAGCATGTATTGTGTTATCTTAGAGGCACATCGGGATATGGATTGTGGTACAGACAGGAGGATGAGGTGAAGCTATGTGGCTTCACGGATGTAGATTGGGCAGGGAGACTAATGGAAAGAAAGAGCACATCTAGAGGGGTCTTCAGTATCGAGTCGACAACAGTTTCTTGGTACAGCAGGAAGCAGAGATCCGTGGCACTCAGTTTAGCAGAGGCCGAGTATATGGCAACAAGTTTGGCTGCATGCGAGGCTATATGGATGAGGAAGATTCTGGTTGGTTTGTTCGGTTCTCATTTGGATCCTACTGTGATTTACTATGATAACGAGAGTTGCATTAAACTCTCGGCTAATCCTGTATTTCATGATAGATCTAAACACATTGACATCAGGTACCATCATATCAGAGATTGTGTGCAGCGAAGGATCATGCTACTTTCATACATTCCAACAGAGAATCAGGATGTTGATATTCTGACGAAGGCTCTCACCAGGAGAAAATTCGAATACCACCGAGGCAGGATAGGGGTTGCTGATAATCCATATATTGTCAAGAGGGAGTGTTGAGATTGCAACAAGATGATGGAGCTTAGTGAAAAGAGTCGCCTTCACTAAGTGGGCCCGTAGGCTATTTTCGGCGCAAAGTCTATTTTTAGACATATGGATCATGGTCTATGAGTTGCAGGATGCTATTTGTGGATGATTGGTCATGTTGGTAAAAATAGATGGACCTCTATTTTTAGACATATGGGCGAAGTCTATTTTTAGACTGTTAGTCAAAAAATAGAACAGTCGAATATTATTAGCTCTTAATAATATTTGGACTATAAACATTATCTTATCCTCTTGCAACACTTCAGTTCGAGCTACGGATGTGGCACATGCAATTTCCAGAAGGAAATATGCTTTTCCTATGGGTTAGTTGAGCTATTGCATGATGGACTTCAGTTAGAACTCAAGTGATTGAGTTTGGTGAAGTTGATTGAGGAGTTGATGGAGTTGTGTTCAGTTTGACTTAGTTGAACTAGTTGTATTTAGTCTAACTGACAAATACACTAGTGATGAGTGGTGTGAATTAATTATTAATTAATTCACTAATTATTAACTCATAAATCAACTAAATAATACATCAGTTAACTCAGTGGATGGACAGTTGAGTGGAGATAAGTGTTAGAGGTGGGTGAAAGGGTGAGACTACTATCAGTTGTGACTATAGCTGTGCATGAGATTTGCACAATCATTGATTGAGATTGCCAATGAGGATTGCACAACACAAGCCAAGGGGATTCAAACTTGGATCTCATCTATTCTCAACTTGGATTGCACAGTAGAGGCAGGCAAACAGTGGAGGAGATTTGAACCCGTGACTTGTTCAAATCTGAGCTAGTTTGTGTGTA
>APFE031589138.1:0-11601 GCA_000404065.3 Pinus taeda | reverse complement strand
AAAACTGTGTATTTTTGTAGTTGACAATTGTGATGTGATTACAGGTTTTACTGAGGAGGATGTGAAATATTGTGAAGCTATTACAGCACAAGAGGAAGTTCTTATGGATGTAGAAGAAGTGGATCAGCCTGTAGCACGGATAAGTGAAGCAACAGTTGAGAGTGTTGAACTTTGTGATTTTCAAACTGAAAGTTTGGGTGTGAATGCAGGGACTATAAGTGATGATGATAAGCTTCAACAATGCCACAGAGAAATTGCATTGTTGGAATACTTGTTGGAGAATCTAGAGTATGACAGGGAGATTGCAGAAGAAAGAGTTCAGTGTAGTGAACAAGAGGAAAAAGACATCATGTAAACAAATGGTATGAGAGGAAGACTAGTTGATAGTCTTGAGAATTCTTTAGGGAATTCTTTGGGTAGAGAGAATCAGTATACTGATGTGCTGATTGAGATGGAGAATTCAGAACAACATACTGAAATGCTGGCAAAGGGAAGTAAGGCACTGATGCCTTATGATTTTTGTTTTAACAAGTGTTTTGTGAATGCAGGCATTATCGCAGGTGTTGAAGAACATTTGACTCAGTTGAGTAGTCAAATGAAAGAGAAAGACAAGAATTCTATGAAAATTTCTAATCCATGGGATGAGGACGTTATGTTTCTCGAAAGGATGTTGAATGATCAGAATTCAGTCCAGAAAGAATCTCAACTTTAGAATTGGAACTTGCAGATGCACAGAGATGAAAATAGTGAAATGGAGTACACAAAGTACCAGTCAAGTAAGTTGTTGATAGGAGAAGGCAAGGAAGAAATTTTCCGTGGTAAAAGACAAGAGGGTATGGATGATTGGGTGGTAGTAAGAAATGAGAAGGTAAGAACGAAAACAAGTATAGAAGCAAGAAATCAGCAGCTTGAATATTTATTGGAAAAGGAAATTGAATTAATCAGAAGAATCATGTTGAAAGTGTCTTAGAGCAAGACATCAACAAGGAGGAGAAGCAGCAGAAGCAGCAGCAAAATGAAAATAGGGACAGATTGTGAAAGTGTAGCTAGTGGAGCAAGACAGCATAAGATATGGAGACCGGGGGAAAAACAACATACAACAGCAAAAATTGATGATGAGTTACAAAACAAAATGTGGGATCCAGGCAGACAAATATTAAAAAATCATAATCAGGAGATCATGATCATTTTCTACCTTGGGAGTTTGATGCAGTAGCATGTGACTCAGAGGGAAAAATCCTCTCAATTTATTCCAAAAATAAAAAAAAAAATCTACAGGAAAGGGAGTGGGGTCCTTTAGCCTATAGTTTCTATGTTTTTTTAGTTAAAAAAAATAGGAAAAGGGTAGAGAATAAAACATGCTATCTTTTTTAGTTAAAAATAGCATAAAAGTATAGAATAAAACATGCTATCTTTTCAGAGATAGACAAGTTGTAAAAATCCTTAAATTACTATGTAAAAAGCCTGCTTTTGTAATAGGTAAGGTAAGACCTATCCATTATTAATAAAAAATAAATTGGCTGCCAAGATTGGAGAGAGAGGAGCATGCCAAAATAATTATGAAACTTTCTCTCGGCATTTTGGAAAAGATCGATGATCTCTTGTTAATATGGATACATGTATTCAATGGTGATGGCGGTGTGTATTAAAAGGCTTGAATTACCTTCCTATCCTCCGCTTGATATTACTTTGTATTGGATCATTTTGATTCGTTTTTGGTTCGTTTCTTTTCATTGTGCAAACGTATTGCTACCGCCACTTTCATTTCATTGTTATATAGTCAGAAGTGAAATCTGTTTTACGCAGAGTAATTAAAATGTTCTCTTAAGGGTGACAGTGGATGGATGTGAGATCTTATTAATATTGGCCCTTGCCTTATTCCTTCAACTCAATAGCATTTATGTTCAATGGGCGCCTCCTAAGAGGTGAGGAAACTCCTGATGAGCTTGAGATGGAGGAGGGGGATGAATTGATGCCATGCTTCACCAGACTGGTGGGATGTTTTGAATGACTTTTTGATAGAGTCAATAATTGAACCAAGCAATGGTAATTTACAAGTTTCAGTATATCTATATTTTCATTTATGTTTGGCCACTATGCTCCTTTAGTAATATCTACAGTTTGTAGGTTGCAACAATTATTGGCGTAGAGTTGGTCCAGATTCCTGTAGTTTCCACTGAATCAGACCAACTGGGCCTCTTTGCCTGAACGAAATACCCCTGGAGGAGCAAATCTCGCAGTTTGAGAAGGCGGGGTGGCTCTTTTTCAGTACTAAAAAAAATTTATACTGACAGAGTAGTTGAGTAGCTTTTGAGACTCCGTTAAGCTCTGAGTGCTCACCGTCATCATATTTGTATAAGCATTGTGAGCTTTCTGTGTTTTTTCTGCAGTGGATATTTGAGTTTTGTGAGGATTTCACGGCATTGACTGGTTGATACGGCGAGATCATAGTAGAGTTATTTATGGGGATGCTTAGAGTAGCAGTTGATGGTACAAGGTATACGGTATTGCTGAGCCGCATTGCTTGAGAACAAAGTCTTAGAATAATCGATGTTTGTGGCTACAGAAAACTGTGACAGATCCTTGGAGTCATGGGGAATCATCCTACGAAATGGCTGAAAACTATCTTATAAGATTGTTGAAAAGGTGTTAATATAATTTGAATGAAGCATAGTTAATAGACATAAATGGAAATTGAGAGGTACTTAAAGTTTGATCTTATGAGCTTCCGAAATTAGAAGAGTTGAGACTGTCTGATTTGAGCTTATTGGGATAATAGTTGAGATGCATTCTCATATGCATAGATTTTAAAGATCCTGGTTATTGCAGGCCCTACCAGCATCACTTTAGTAAATTCTTTTAATAAACACTTATAAAAAAGTTTGAAAACGGTCTTTAGGGTTTAGGGTTTTTTTAGGGTTTAGGTTTTTTAGGGTTTAGCATTTAGGGTTTAAGGTTAAGGGTTTAGGTATTAGGGGTTTATGTTTTATATCACTTTAGTAAATGGTTTTAGTAAACACTAAAATAAAAGTTACAAAACACTTTTTAAAATGTTATAAAATCCTTCGATTTTAGGTCTTGGGGTTTAGGGTTGAGGGTTTAGAGTTTAGGTTTTCGAGTTTAGGGTTTAGGGTTTATACTACCTTAGTAAATGCTTTCAAGCTTTAGAATTTAGGGTTTAGGGTTTATATGACCTTTGTAAATGATTTTAGTGTTTATCCTTTAGGCTTTAAGAATAAGGATATAGGGTTTGGGGTTTGGGGTTTAGGGTTTAGGTTTTATAACACTTTCTTTTAATAAACACTCTAATAAAAGTTACAGAACACTTTCTAAAATGGTTTAAAACTCTTAGTGTTTATGGTTTACCATTTGGGGTTTAGGGTTTATGGTTTATGGTTTAGGATTTATAACACTAAAGTTACAAAACCCTTTTTAAAATATAAAAAAATAGCATTTAAGTTTTAGGGTTTAGGATTTAGGATTTATAACACTTTAGTAAATTCTTTTAATAAACACTTAAATAAATGTTTAAAATTATTTTTAAAATGTTATAAAATGATTATGTTTTATATTTTAGGGTTTGGGTGTTTAAGGTTGAGGGTTTCGGGTTTATCATTTAAGGTTTATAATACTTTAGTGAATGCTTTTAATAAACACTTAAATAAAAATTACAAAACACTTTTTAAAATTTTGTAAAATTCTTAGGGTTTATAATGCTTTAGTAAATGCTTTTGATAAACACCTAAATAAAATTTAGAAAATAAATTTTAAAATTTTATAAAATACACAGGGTTTAGGTTTTGGGGTTTCAGGTGTAGTGTTTGGGCTTATGGTTTAGATTTTATAACACTTTAGTAAATTATTTTAATAAACACTTAAATAAAATCTACAAAACGATTTTTAAAATCTTATAAAATGATTAAGGTTTAGGGTATAAGGCTTACTATTTGGGGTTTATGGTTCACGGCTTAAGATTTAGGGTTTATAAGAATTTAGTAAGTTATTTTAATAAAAAGTTAAATAAAAGTTACAAAACACTTCTCAAAACATTATAAAATACTTACGATTTAGGGTTTTGGGTTTTTGGTTTAGGTTTTAGGGTTTAAGGTTTAGGGTTTAGGGTTTATAACGCTTTAGAAAATGCTTTTAATAAACACTTAGATGGAAGTTACATAATGCTTTTTAAAATGATATAAAATTATTAGTATTTAGGGTTTTGGGTTTGGGGTTTTGGGTTTAGGGTTTAGGGTTCATGTTTTAGGATTTATGGTTTATAAGGATTTAGTAAATTATTTTAATAAACACTTAAATAAAAGTTAAAAAACACTTTTTAAAATGTTAGAAAATGCTTAGGGTTTAGGCTTTAGGGTTTAAGGTTTAGGGTTTATAAGTGTTCAGTAAATGATTTTAATAAACACTTAAATAAAAGTTTCAAAATACTTTTTAAAATGTTATAAAATGATTAGGGTTTAGGGTTTAGGGTTTTTGATTTAAGGTTTAGGGTTTAGGGGCTAGGGTTTAATGTTTGGATTTTAGGCTTAGGTTTAGGGTTTAGTGTTTAGGGTCTACAACATTTTAGTAAATTATTTTAATAAACACTTAAATATAAGTTACAAAAAAATTTAAAATGTTAGAAAATGGTTAGGGTCTAGCATTTACAGTTTACGGTTTAGGGTTAATCGCAGTTTGGCATACATACAATTACAATGAATATATATATGATGAATATATATTGTTATGTGAACTAATATGTTATGACCTTGTAGGCATATTGATGTGGAGAATATGCTAACTGATGTATTGTATGTAGAGAGATTGGAGGAAGCTAGTGTTCGATAAGAACACAAACACTTGAAATAATGCAAGCTGAAGATATGCATTCTTCAGATAAAATAAATGATAAGCAATAACTACTTTAATAATATTAAGTAACAGATTATGATATTTATCATAGCTCAAATTGTGCATCTATAATTTCTCACAAATGGTTTGACAATAATGTTACAGGAAGGAGATGTGCTCAGAGCACTCCTTGTGACCGATGTACATTGGAAAAATTTCTTCAAATGGCAGAGCCATGAGGGTTGTTTATTCTGAAACTAGCTACCTTTGAATGAGGACATGATGCAGCGATACATCGAGGATAGTGTAAAATTTAAGGAGGGCAGTATTTAACACTCCTCCGTTGTGTACTCAAATATTGTAAACCTAATCTGAGTTAAATTTAGGTGTGATATGCTCCCTTGTGTGCTAAATTATTGTAAACATAAGCTGAGCTAAAGATAATTGTGTTATCCTCCCTTGTGTGCTAAATGATTATAAACCTAATCTGAGGGAATCTAGGTGTGATACCCTCCTTTGTGGGTTAAACTATACTAAAACTAAGCTGCAGAAAACTAGGTGATATGTAATATGAAGAGAGAATGTGTTATTAAATTAATTAATAAAATAGATCACTTGGAGGGTGGAGCACTAAGAGAGAGGATATTCTATCCAAATTCCATGAGGAATGGGATAAAGATGAATCTTTCATGATAAGCTTCTAGATGAGATTCTAGATAAGCTTGGATGGATTGGATATCCATCGGATGGATGCGAAATAAAGACCCATTAGACATAAAATATTTTTGGGAGATAAAGACAAAACTTTATGAGGAAAAGCCTCGTGGGAGATAGAGATGGGCTTTTGCGAAAAAGACATAGGAAAAATGGAAAAATGCATAAAAGCATGATGCCAATATCGGTAACTAAATGATGAAAGAGTGTATTAAATACCTTGTGCATTGATCAATTGAGGGAAGTTGATCCTTTGCAAGATCTTTGGCTTTGGGGGAATCATAGGTGATTCATGGTTGGGTGGTGTTGCTCCTCCCTCCAAGTAAAGTTTTAGTTGGTGTTAGATGCGTGGCATGTTTGTATGATGATTCTTACTCTCTCTCTATGATAATTCTGGTTTGTTCATGATAATATTTTATTAAGTCTCTGTTATTGTTCCAGTTTTTCTATGAGATGGATTCTTAAGTTTCCTCACCATGAGAATGTTTGAATGAATTACATGGGTTTGTGTATTAATAAAATTATTAGGATGTTAAATCCAACAATTTAGATATATGGATTTCTTAATTTCCTCTTGTATAGAAATGATGGATTCAATAATGCACATAACTATCATGTGCTCTCATATGCATATCGACATTGTTGAGATTATTTTTGCAGTGGTAAGAAAGATTAGCATGCTTTAGTGTTTGTATATGTTCATGCATGTGGAACAATTATGGAGTGTCTCCCATAGTATTATCAAGGGTTCACCATGGTTTATGTCGTGCATAATGAAATTAGATGCTCGTACATGCAGTATAAGGAATTGATTGTACATATTTTTAGATATGCATATATGTATCTCTAAGATATCCAATGAAATTGACTTGAATATCACCAGGTTTGTGATAGTACCTAGTGTGTGTATGCGATACGTTACCTATATAATGCATGATCTAGAATTTGTATTTAATTAACCAATTCATTATGCATGATGGAAACAAGACCTATAATAATGATGGATGATCATGATAGTAGAGTTTAATTAATATCATTGATGTAGGTAAGGAAATTATTATAGGTTGCATGTTATGGTTAGTTCCATGTTCATCTACTAAATCACATTTACTAGAAATCTCAGACATAAGCCTTGACAATAAGGTTAAAAGACGATACTAGAACCACTCTATTCTTAAATTGATAATGATTGTGGAGTCTATTACAGAATTACTAATGATGATCTAAGGGTAGGCTAAAGATACCCTTGCTAGTATTTCATCTTAACGATTAAATATAGAAAAAATAAAGAAATTTTACAGAATCGGAGCTTAACAACTAAATTCGAAGGTAGGATAAGGAGGTTAATTACAACTTCAAAATATATATTATGTGTTTTTATATTTGAATTTGTATTTGTGTTTCATATTTAAAAATATAAAATTGTATGTTTTCTCATTTAAATTTGTATTTTCTATGTTGTTTAAAATTGCATATATGTAACACCCCTCCCTTGTATGCAAAACTTTCCTAACCAAAGCTGAGAAAAGCTAGGTCTACCATGTAACAAGAAAAGTAGATATTTTATGAAATAAATAGAATAATAAATCACTTAGAATAGAGAGACACCAAGAGAGGAGATTCTTGCCAAATCCCATTGGTGAATGGGAATAAATAATATTCATAATAATACTTCTAGATCCAGATCTAGATGAGATAATGGATTTGGAGATATATATCGATTAAACTACTTAGCTGGAGAAAGATGTTAAGTTAAGGAAAAGCATAAAAGCCTTGCCTGAGAAAAGGCAAGCTTTGATGAGAAAAATTCTCATGGGAGATAAATGCAAGCTTTTCTAGGAAAGGCGTAGGAAAATGGATAAAAAGACCCATAAAACCATGATGAAACTAATGGAAACCATATCATGAAAGAGGGTATTAGATACACATGGAAGAGATCATCATGAGGTAGTTGATGAATGAAAATAACTCTCAGCTCAGGGGTGAATAGGAAGTAGGCAGTTCTAGGTTGGGTATGAATGAGCATTAGGTCCTAAATTATGAAGTTCAATAAGCTTGGTGGTTTGCATTCTTCCTATAACGCCTTTACGCTAAAGAAAAAGAGAAAAAAAGAAAAAAACTATGACGGACATATGCAAAGCTAAAGGCTAGATTTTGCCCCATCTTGTGCATAGTAATAGGATCTACCCTATTATACATATACTCTAGCCCAACATATTCCTTGTGTATGTGTAGAACTTAGTCTACACATTCATGCTTTAATTTCATTAGTTTTAGACATAATAAGATTGTCAAAATGAGGATACTTATAGCATAATTCTACAGACATTAATATATGTACAATTAATAACTTTCCAAAAAAGTAAACATTTTGTAAAAATTATAAATTCCTCTCTACTTATTCCCAAGTAAAAATAAGAAAATTATATTGGGACCTACTATATTGTTCACACAAAGAAGCCTTTAGGGACCTAAAGTGTCTCTAGAGAGATAAACATGGCCAAGAAGTAAAATATGTGAACATTTAAAAGAGTAAGTTACAATACTCTACATAACACAAATATTGAAATTTCTCTTACAAACAAAGTAGAAAGGAGAATCCTGGTAAATTGGGATGTTCCAAATTTAAAGAAAACCAATGGAATTTCTTCTAGGAATTTGTTAAGATGTTTTTACAAATAAAACCCCAATAACTACTACTACTAACTTGCAATGAACTTCGATATTTTAGAACAACAAAGTATGACTAATTGAATCATACATTGGGCTAATGAACAATTGTAACTTTGAATATTTATGCAAATAAATGGTCCTAATATAAGTATAAAATCATAATTTATGATTGAAATCAAACTGAAATTTCAGAGGAAATTTTAATAAGTTTGCAGGGAGTGAATGTTGTCAAGCCGCATCCATGAAATAATTTCCAAATATTGCCATTATCTAAAGTGAATCGACTGCTTAATGTGATTAATATAACTTAACTATATTCTATGCTTAAGATAATATCCTCAATTATATTTATGAGTGCAAGATGCATTCATGGTCACTAGCTCAAGCGCCGAGAAGCCCTACAAAAGTGTAGTGTAAAAGGCGCACCACAAGAAATGTGACATTTCGGTGATGCCATTTTAGATGCTGAGAATCTTTCCTACCAAGTTAAGAATGCCCATATGTTTAAATCCTTCGACATCTGGTGCAATGCTAGAACCACGAATAGGCGTGAAGCAAATATGGTGATTTCAAGTTTTGATTTCTGAGGATTGTCAACAGGGAAGTCGGGACCCAATCTACCATATAAATGATATGAATATCGATGGCTAGGTGTTGTAAACCTTCTTGTTAATGTATTTGAAATGATCATTTTTGTTTATCCGCAGTGAGTACTTCTCAATTTTAGAGAACCCTAGCCTTAGGGTTATTTCTTAAACAGGAAATGAGCATTCTCTAAAGTTACAAAAGTAGTTAGAAGTGCTAGAGATAAATCATGACCATGAAAAAAAATATCGAGACAATGAATGATACTAAAATAAACTGTCAATTTTAGTTTATTAATGAAGCCAAAGGTTCCTTTGATACTAAATAAAAATAAAAACATTTCAAATACATCAAATCCAATTTCTGGGTAATAGAATCACGACATGGATAAAATCACTTCCACCTACGTTGTTTTAAGTAATCATGGGTTAAGTGATTGTGTGTGTCTATACTGAGCCTATAATAGTTTACTATGAGTGATGACATTGAATTTTGGTAGTTTTCGGAAGTAGTTCATTTTATTGGTAGGTTTAAAGCTAAAGAGACACCTTCCCAACTAGGTTGTTGGATAAAATCCCATTAAGGATTATTGTTTCCCTTTCAGTCCCCAATAATGCTTTTTTTTTGCCCTATTGGCTGATCTAGAGGCGTTAAAAGGAATTTGGTGTAGGATAATGGTTATCCTTTCTTGGTTTCAGGGAGAACAATGTGAGTATCCACCTTATCTGAGAAAAAGAGACTTGGTTGGACACTCCATGCCCAAGTATCAATTTTTTATCGCTAACTACTCAAATAAGGATAAAGAGTGCCTTTAATACCTTAATGCATTGAAATTGCATTCCATCTTGAAAAAAATAACCTTACTCACCTGAGGTAATCCTAATACTTGTAAAGGTCTTATGAAATTATGAGTTTCTTTCTACATGAAAAAGTAATAAGAACACGATGTGTTCTTTAGGTCTAGGACAAGTATCCCTTAGGTAGGCAAGTGAGTGAAGCTACCAAACTTGTAGCAAGCAAATGACAACTTGTTGTGAGTGGTTATCCTCCTATCTTCTTATGTAATTTGGATAACACTTATCCTTGCACATAGACAAGTCACACTGGGAAAATCTTTCTCATATTATCTTCTCATGCCTTAATTTCTCCTTGCATGGAGGTTACAAAATGTCTGTTCTATTAGTAGTTGTTCGATATAATACTCCTCCTACCCATATGTTGGTATCAAATTTCATCCTCTTCAGTGCTAAAACTATATTGGATGCATTTTTCTATAGATTTCCTTTGGATTCTTCCATAGAGGGAGATATCACAAGGTGTTGCAGTCGTTTAGTAAGGGAGGCTAAGAAACTTCCTTGAGGCCACCGTTGCAAAAATTTATATCTCTAAAGAGGAGAGTGAGGTGTTTTTGAAAATCTAGCATCGTAGTGGGCAAGCCTAAGCCATTTGTGGAGACTCACAATCCATAAATGTCTTAGGGAAAATGTTGGTTATTATCACAATGATGACTCTCGCATAACCTTCTTTTATGATGGATCGCTCATATGAAGAAATTTTCATGATTTTTCTGTTTCGTGTTTCAAGTATGGTTTAAGGTATACTGGCTCGCTTCACTGTAAAGTCTTGCCAACTTTCCTTGATTTCATAACTATTCTCTTCATTCTTAGTGTCAACCAGAAACAATGGAATTTTATGGATTAATTTGAGAGGGGTGACCAATGATTTTTTTCTGAAACCATTCTGGTGCATCATATGGGAGATAGGAAAGGCATATGCAATTACATAATCACCACATATGCTAGCCTTCGATCTCTCTTTTAAACTCTGATTCAAAATTATTATACTAGGTTTGGGTGAAGAGGATTGAGTGTTTTCTAATATTAAATGTCGAAAACGTTGCTTGCCCTATTTAAATTTAAATAATGAATTTACGAAGGAGGTTGATTGAAATCCATTTGTAATTAGGTTAAAATTATTGTACATGGTTTGGACGGTTGGGAAATTTGTTCTGTTGATGATTTATTTTAATTCATTGAATTCTGAAAGTCACAGCCTAGCCAATTGAAATAATGAATTAAGGAAGGATGTTAATCGAAGTAAATTAAAAATTAACTTAATTTTCTGAACACCCAAGGAAAAAGAAATAGCGAAATGATTTGGTCAAATTAGCAATACAATCCAGTGTATCTGGAGACAAGAAATTTTCTCCACTCACAATGGAGCATTCATAATGTTTGATGATGTGCATCTGTGGAATGATCTCCTTCAAAGAGCTAGGAGATAGGATGCATCCAATAAATTGTGACAGTTGTTCACTTTATACACTATCTGGTTCGGCTACATTTTGTGGTAGAGTTGAGAGTAATACATGAAATAACAACATTTCACGTGTTAATTAATTTCCATAAGTATAAATGGAAAATTGGTCACTGATCTATTTTTCCTAATTATTAAGTGTTGTAAATTATGTAGAAGGTAAAATTTCTCATTCTTTATATGTTCCCCAAAACTTAAGTTGTCATTAAATTCTCTTAGGAGGGCACAAGGACTCTATACCATGAGCCATGACGTAACAATGGTTTAATATACTTTAAATGATAGACCTTGTTCATATTCAAACTTTATAAATGAACAAATTGTAGTGTATGATTACTGGATTAAAAATTTGGATTAGAAATTATAGGAATGTGGTCATCATGCAAGATAAATAGACATGAGAGTGTTGAAAATAGTAATGGAGAATAAAGAAAGTTGAATACTATGTTTAATTTTATACCAATATGTCTC
>APFE031589128.1:93453-155496 GCA_000404065.3 Pinus taeda | reverse complement strand
ACTATTAATGTCAAATGTGCCTGCATTTTTAATTTAATATTTTCACTAATATCAAGATTTACATTGCGTTAGTAACTTTTTCAATATTCTATTTTATATGGGTAAAGGTAGGTAAACAACATTAATGAAATATTTCATGAATATCCAAATTTATTAATATATTACACCTATACCCAAATTAACAATAAAATTTCATGGATGTCCACATGAAATAATTTAAAATTATTTAGAACATGTACCTCTCTTTAAATTTAAATTATTTTGATTGGTTTACATATTATCACGTGGAAATTACGTGAACATTTCATGGGCACTTTTAGGCCGAAATTTCCTCTAGTGGGTTCTTGGTCCAAGTCATGCCTCCTGTGAACTAAACCTTCCATGAAAATAACTCTTTACATTGTGTCCTATAAAATTAAGAAGTAATCTATTCAATATGCATTATGTTGTGAAGCCCATTGGATTTGATTATATTGAAGTTACCATCTAGTACCCAAGGAGCTTCCACGAATAAGTACTTGAGCCAATGGATATAGTTGAGGAATAAGGTTTTATCTCTAGGAAGTGTGGGTCCATTAGCATTATACAAGTAACATATATCCTCTGACCCAAAAGCTAGAATTTAACTATTAAGACCCTATATTTCATAGAAATTTATATGACTAAGACCTTTTGATAGCTCCAAAATATGGAAAGTCTACCCACTTGCCCCTGAGTATCTATTATCATTGATTAGAAACCTCTAATCCTTTTGGAGGCAATCATCTCTATTGATTCACTTAAAGTTTTTTTTCTTGAACCATTAAAAGACTTGGATTTTCCGATCTCCATTTAGCATTGAGGGGACATTTCTTACCTTTATAGTTATTACTCCTAAATTTTTTAGAGATAAATTTCATTCTTGCAAGTGGGGATCATTAGGGTGATAACCTTCATATGTTAACTTGATTTTGCGAGAGTTGAACAACATCACCTATAGTTTCTCTAAGATTTTATGGTTTCTCTTTATATTATTTCTCTTTTCTTATTTATGTGGCTTAGGGGAATCTTTGAATGGTTGAGTCAGTTAGGGCTAGATATTTCCAAGATTTCTCTCTGCTCTTGTCCATGTGATTTGAGGAAATAATTGGTTATAATTTTGGCTTGGTGTTCAACAATGCAAATAGGATCATTTCCCTTCCAAGATTTTACAATACATAGTTTTTCTAGGGAATAAAGGTCCATATATTTGGACTCTTATTTCTTCTTGTCATCCTCTAGATATACCATACAAATTTATTGAAGAACTAGTTCCAAGATCTCTTTAGGGATCTTATGGATATTTTTTGTTTTAAATTCAACTTCCAAGGAATTGAGTGAATCCTTCATTACTATATCTACGAGATCATGGTCAAAATGTGTCGCTATCAATGGTTAAAGCCATCTATAGCATTAGGTATCCTTCTAGTGTATGGAGGCGAAAGGCGCTAAGGGAGATTCAACGATAGATGATATGCTCGGTTAATCCCTTGGGGTCCTTGCTTTCCACCAAATCAGGTGTAGTGGCTACGGAAAGAAGTGGGAAATTCTTATAGAGATTTCCAAATTCTCGACAATGGTGACATATAAATGTGATCTCCTCATAATCTAGTTTTTCTTCAGAACATCATCATGGTAGTATATGCTAACTGATACAAGAAAGGGTTCAAATACATTCATATAAATGCATATACAAGCATAAGGAATGTACCTATATGTTGAAAGTGTTTGATGCCACCACCAATTTAGGGGGTCTTCCCAATATTCTCCCAATTAGACCTCACACTTTTTGGAGCAAGAGCCCCATCCAAGAAAGAGACCCGATTGCCATATCCTTAATGATTTTCCTTGGCTACAATAATCGACAAAAGGGAGAGCACATATACTTTTGAGATAAACAAGTATGTTAGCCTTGTGATTTATTCAAATGGAAAGTGTTTCAAGGTTCTTTGACGAATGGGAAGAGAAAGTGAGTCTTTAAGAGAACAATTATAGTGTTATCCTAATAAAGAGACACACATATATTTGAAAGAATTGTTAGTTATATTACAAAATAATTCACAAAGAAATGACAATTATGAAAAAAGAGATGCATAATTCAAAGATGCATACCAAAGCCAACGAAATAGTTCATTTTCATTAGTATGTAGAAACATACTCATACACCACAAATAATGAAAAAATAGTCTTACAATCATTCATGACATATGCATGAAAGTGCACCAACTCTAAGAGAGCATCAAATTATAATGTGAAAGTCCCAAGATACACCATTATAATAATGCAACACTAGTTTCATTAGTGGAACATTAAGCCACTACTTGCTTCTCAAAAGACTAATCTTCTCTCCTATGCCTAGCTTGAGAAGCCAAGGTGAAAAAGCCTTTCCTTAAGCTATGAGGGTGTATATATAACACATGAGGTGACTCTTGAGCTTCCCTCATGACTCTTGAGTTCACATGTGACTTTTCAAATTCCTATGAGACCTTTGAGCTCCTACATGACTTTCCACATTCTATTTATGACCTTTGGGATTCCACGCATTTTACATTTTCTCATTTTTTAAAAATATAATACTACAATTCCACAAATATGTGGCAATGACAACATACGACTTTATGGTGACACTTTGAGAATCCATGACTTGGTGATGGTGACAGGGAACATCATTGTAGAGTATCAATGTCAAGTTTTTCTTCTTGTTACTATCTTCACATCTTCATGATAGGTATTGCATGTTCTTCATCTTCATCATCCAAGGTGTCGGTTATGATATGGAGTCCTCTTGTGATATTGACTTTCATTCTTCTATCACGATCTAGTGTACCTTTATCTCTTTTCTTGACGATAATTTACGTCTTCATCTACAGAAGTGTCATGTTGCATCATCTCCTTGAACCAAACATCATTCCTAATTATAATGAGCCTTCTGAATCCATTGCAAGGGTTTATAGAAGCATGTGAAGGCTTCTAAAGGTCAAGATGTGACATGGAAGTTTGAGGCAACCTAGTGTCATCTGTGGAGGAAGGCTTATATCGGGGATGCAGTGTTCATTTTGAGAAAATGAACAGTCTATTTTTGATGTCTCATATGTACTGGACACAACAGAATAGGTTTTAGAGATGGTTGAATAATTTTGAAGAAGTTTGTGCCATCAAGAAGCTCATGGAATCTTAGTGCACCAAGTGAAGGAATCAAGTGAAGGAATCAAGTCTTTGCATAATAATGACAGCCATGAGAGGGATATAGATGGTTTTCTAATCCCATTGGTTCAGTCAATAACCATTGGAGTCAAGTGTGGAATTTGTAAAAGAATTGAAGCCATAATCCCAAAGAGCCAAGTCAAATTGACAGAAGCTCAAGGAGACGTAGCCCATGAGATTCGAGTCAACTCCTAGATTAAATTGGTTGTTATGTGTTTATGCTTATTTGCTTAATTATATGGCTATTATGTGTGCCTAATATCAATAAAAACAAATCAACTTAAATCACTTAAACAATTAAAAACAAACGAAGACATACACATGTTTCAAGTACTTAATTCTGTAATTGTCAACATAAGCTAGATCATATATTTATAAGATTTGGAGTGAGAGGTTTTTGTAAGAATAACAAGTTGTTAAACCCTCATTTTAGATAAGATGGTATCAGAGCAGGACGTTTGATTGACAGAGAAATCTCTCTTCTTGTTTGACTTGATAGGTGTTCAAATAGTCAAATTCTACTGTTTGATTGTTTGTAAACTGACTATTGTTTGAGTTTTCAAAGGTTAAGGGAAAGCTATTGATAAGATAAGTATAGGAGAGGACAAGAAGGAAGAAGGGCTGAAGGAATTCTCCTTACCCCAAGGACCTCAAGACAATCCTTAAAGCTTAAGAGGGTTTGTTTGCAAAATGCTACTTGAATAAGAATTTGATTCTAGTGCCATTTAGTTCAGAAATTTGTCAGAAGTTCTTTGAAAGCTTTGTGAATTTTGTTGAAGTGCTTCTGTTCATTTTGATAATGACAACTTCTACAAGTGAGTTTTCCAAATCCTCCTCTTTCACAAGATTCTTTAATGAAGACTTAAAGCGAGATGTGATCATCATGATGGATATGGGGAGAGAAATGAGTACCGGACTTCGAGAGAAGTTGAATTCCATGGAGGAAGAGAAGGAGTTGATTTATGACAAATTCCAGGAAATGGAGACAAATTCATATTGTGAATATGGATCTAGAAAAGATGCATGAGTTGGAGACACAACTCCTTGCCACCAAAGAAGCCTTAGTCAAGTATCAGCTTGAAGAGGAGGTAAACAATTCATGTTTGTCTTCAATTTCCTCTAAGAATGTTTATGTTGGTGGTTTTGAAAAACATACAAGAGGCAAAGTGTCCAAGTTATTGTCCAAAATAGGCTATGAAGGAAAAGGATTGGGAAAACATGCACATGGTATTGTTGAGCCAATAATGGTTGAGGAAAGACCTAAGTATTTGGGTCTTGGCTATGGACAATCTTATGGAAAATGTTTCAAAGCATTCATGAAGGCAATTGAAACAGTTCCTAGAAGGAGTTTCATTTCACGTTCTCTACGTCAAGTTTGTAAAGATTGTATTCTTGGGTAATGCAATTGTTTGAAACATCATTTGCAAGAAGAAGATGTACATAAACATACACTTGAACCAAATTTTTTTGAAATCTCTAAAAGCATTGAAGGGATTGATGGTTTTCCAAAGGGAGCTACTAATTCATTTGATTCACCTCCTCATGAAGGTAATGAAGGTTAGAGAGAAAGGTATAAATCTGATTTCAATCACACTTCTTTCGAACATGTTAAGCATGATAAATTTACACATAAACATTGGAAAAGAATTGCATGTTCCTTTTGTGGTTTGGTTAACCATAGTGTTTCTAGATGTTGGAAGAAAATGGCCACATACAGGAAACTTTTTGAAGGAAAGAAGGCAAGAAGATAAAGGTCTATTGGACAAGGAAAATTATGATGTCAAGAAGATGAACATGTGTTGTACTTATTGCCATAAGCAAGGACATATTGCTGAAAGGTGTTGGACTTTGAATCCAACAATGCCTCCATGAAATTTGAAGAAAGTGGAGAAAGAGTATGATAAGAATGGAAAGGAAGTTTCCATAATCGATGTGATTAAGGATGATCCACTTGTTGATGTCGATGTGCACTTAAAGGAAGCACCTTTGGTGTGGATTGGCAAGAAATGGTTAGAGTTCTTATCCAATTAAAGTTACATGTTTTGTTTTGATGTGAAAAGAAATGTGTCACATCTATTTGCATTTCTTTGATAATGGAATGCAAGTTGCAAGATGGAAAAGTTGAGAATGTAGACTTACTTTATTGCAGAAAATTATATTCATTTCAGCTTTGAAAGTACATATACATGTGATCGATTATCTTGTACTTATGATTGTGCTTAAGAGAAAGTTGAATAATCAAATACATGCATAAGGACAAAATGTATGAACACATGGATGTTAATGATTTCCTTGTATTTGAATATGTATCTAATTGACTTGATGGAAAGCTATCGACCATCATATTGTTTTGTTTAAACATGCATGTAATGTCAAGTCGACGTGGAAGAGTTGATTTGGTCTCCAAGATTGTAAAAGGGAGATAATGATGAAGTTTTTTATCTTTGTAAAAGAATCATTATAATTGTTTTTGTACATGCTTGACTTGAAGGGTCAAATGTTCGAAAATGCATTGTTTTTGTCAGCTTGGGATTTAGTTGATAATTTGTATACAAGATGTAAAGACATGATGATGATTCACATGATGTGAAATTTTTTTCTTTTGATGGAGCAAAAATTTATGTCATCAAGTTTTTTTCTTGTATTTTGACATCGTCTCATGAAGAATATTTGCAGCAGCAAAGGTCACCATGGAAGTGGTTTGGAAGCGATGTTCAACTACCTTCTGTAAATTCTGAATGAGTTCAAGGAAGACAATTCTTAACACGAGGACTAGCGTGTCCATGAAGGGAAGTGTCAACTACCTTCTAGATTTGATTCAAAGGCACCTGCCATGTAGGAAAGTGTATGAAGGCTCAAAGAAGAGGGTATTGTGCTCTCATCTACTGTTCAGAACAGTGTATCAGTGTTTTGAGGTCCAAAATATTCCCAATGGGGAGGAGTGATCAGATATTGATCCATCACTTTAATGATAGCTCACAATTCAAAGTGTTCGAAAGAGTGTCGAACCTCAATGACTGGATAGATCTCATATTCCTCATTCAGACGCCATGAATAGTTCGAAAAATTGACATCATCTGAAGAAGTTATTTCCATTTGAAAAGTTCAATAAACTACAATTTCCAAGAATAATTGATTTTTGGGAAATAATAAAAAAAAAAAATATTCGAAGGAGTATACTCCTTGGATATTCCACAAAAAATTCATTTTGGGTGACCAATGAGGAGCTGACACATGGCAAGCCCAGAGGCTGCCACGTGGCCCTAGAATGGTCATGTAAAATTATGTTTGGGGTCCAAGGGGGGGGGAGGGGGTTCGAATCCGCGACCACCGACAAGACCTCAACACGCACTACCAAATCCGCTACAGTGGTTTTTAACAAACTACATTCAAATGTTCTATTTAAGGTTTAATGGATTGCAGTTTGGGGGTGAGGACCACTAGCAGTCGCCAAAAACAGTAAGCAGTCACATGTCCACGGATTGAAATTAACCACACACAGTTTGCATGTTGACTACCAACAAATCGCCAACCCAACATTATCCCTAACTAGCAGGTGTAGTACCGATCACATGTGTGCCAAATAGATGGCCAAACAGAAGTAGTTAACAGTATAGTGATCCAGTTATTGAGAGGATATTGCAGCAAACACCCTAAGCTTTGGGATGAGCACTTGTGCTATGTGCAGCATGCTTACAACAGAGCCAAACACTCTTCTACACAAAAATCTCCTTTTGAGACATGTTTTGGTTTCATACTAAGGTATCCTTTGGATTTTGTCTTTGGTAAAGATACCATGGTTGATAGAAACAGTGATGTGGACAAGACAACTAGGTTCATTGAACAGATCCAGGAGATCCACCACGCAGTACAGGAATAGCTGGAAAAGAGCCAGACCAAGTACAAGGCTAGGCATGATAAGCATTGGATGGAGCATAGTTTTCAAGTTGGAGACCAAGTCTAGCTATATATCAGTAAGGACAGAATGCAAGGTGAAGGTTAAAAGCTAAAACCTATCAGGTATGGACCCTTCAGGATACTTGAGAAGGTTGGTGAGAATGCTTTTCGCCTTGATCTACCAGCTTACATGCACATCTACTTAGTTGTGAACACAGATTGTTTGTGGTTGTTTGAACCTTCAGTGTTTGAGGACCCTGAAGAGCAGAGTCAATTACCTTCTGTTGACGACCTGCTACCTGAATATCTTAATGAGTTGCAGTCAGATACAGTGATGGACAGGAAGGTCAGGACGACATGCATTGGACAAGTGGAATACCTCAGAATTGGTTTTAAAGGTTCAAAGCTGAGCAATGCGAAGTGGATTGAGATTGGACAAGTGAGACAATAGTTTCCTCACTTAGTCGATGCTTGAAGAAAACCAACTTTTGGTGGTCCAAAAGCTTTTTCAGTAGGGAGGTCGTGATCCGAATCAAATCCATAAAAGACTATCAAGAACTTTGACTATATCGAGTTGAACAAATCCTTGAAAAAATCCAAAACAACATCAAAAAAACGCCTTCAACCAGTGGCAATGGCTACCGATGTGGAACGACGAAGACCTCAGTCAAAGCGTGCTGATCGAGGCCCATGGAAACCGCACAGGAGGACAAAATAGCCCCTGGTAGCCTCGGATCGCGAAAAGGAGGTGATTTTGAGCTAATTATGCATCGCTAGGCAAACAGGGCTGAAATGGGGAAGCCTTAAGCCCTTGGTCACGTTGGGAGACGGAGAACCGCGAGAAAAAAAATGAAAAGCGCTAAAGGACAAAGGCGGGACCCACGCTTTAGAAAACTAGCGGTATTGATCAGGGTGCCCTTGAACAGTAAGAGGTTTTGGAGGAGAGCAGAACGATCCCACTCAGCGATCGACGTGTGGCAATGGAGGTGAGAGAAAAACCACCATGATCACGTGCTAACGGTCGAGAAAGTCAACCACGCCCGATGTGCATATGACGCTAGATCTAGAGGAGCCCAGATTGGATGGCTGAGATTACGCCCGATAGAAAGAAGCGGAATCGACAGGGAATCAAGCGGCGATTTAAAGGGATTTGGAATTCGTTGACCGCCATGGTGGAGAAAGAGAGTATCCATGACTTAACTAAAGAAACAAGCCGACGAAGCATGCTAGCACTAGTTAGATGGGGACACGTGGCACTCCATGAACGTTCATACTGACGTCTAACATGGAACTCCAATCACATCTGCAAAAGAAGAATCGACGTAGGTGGGAGAGGAATAGAATAGGCATAGGGATCGAATGGTTAAAGCCATGAACAGAGACAATCAAAAGGGAGGAGGATTTTGAAAGGAGTTTGAGTGTCCAAGGAAGACAGTGAATAGTGAACCCTGAGAGGAGGACTGAACATAGAAAACAGTAAAGCCAAGCAGAGGAGACAGAGGGTCGAGCTGACCATAGGCAACATCGAGCACCAGAGAGCTTGAAGATTCAAGCCTTCCCTAGAGGAATCTGTCTGGATTGAGCATCACAGTTAGCTCTTTCCACTATAGACCAAAGGTCACAGAGCTAATAGGAAGAACAAGAGTCTGTGTACTCCGAGTGTCTTAGGGAATCCAAGAACCACCCTGCCAAGCAAAATCTGCTGTTAGGAGAACTCATATTGAGTACCTGTATTGTAATTTCTCTGCTGTAAGACACAATAAAACAAGTCCACCAGTGAAGCTGGACTGGAGACGTAGCCCTGGAGAATAGGGTGAACTCCTTATTAAAAATTGTTTGTGTCTTAGTGTTGCTTATTGTATTTCTCTGTTGTCTTTCCATTTAAAATGTCTGTGTATGGGAAATTTGATCGATTCGTTGTTTCAATAACACAGAACACACACTAGCACATGAGTCTGTAATACCTTTTGTTTAATAAATCTTCAACTGAGGTCACTCATAGGGTGCTTATTAGATCATTGATTCTTTCTTCCAACTGTCTGTTTGTTAAGATCTCCTTAGCTGTTTTTGTAGGGAATTCTCTGAAACAGGTTTTCGTGGCATAAACATCGAAACTATAATTTCCAAGGATAGATCTAGAGAACATTACAGGTTCATTGGGGCTGTTCAGTTCCATTACCACATATTTCATATATCTTTCCCAATCCACTCTTAGCATGTCACCTTTGCCCCTTTGAGGCAACAAAATATGGGACCAATCAATTGAGAAATATCCATTTAGATTTGATGACCAGTCCCTACTAAGCAGCATTCCATAAGCCTTAGGTATATCCACTACCACTACATCAATGACTTGAGTGTATTGAGTTTTGGTAGCCATCCGAATCAACACATCTTTCAGCTCCCCAATAAATCTCACATTCATTCTGTCCAACTGCACAATTTGAGTTTCAGTTTTATCAGGTATTACCTGAAGTCTCTTGGCAACAACGTAAGACATAACAGTAGATGAGGCGCCAGAGTCTACCAAGAAATTGTGTACATTCATGTTGAAGATTTCAAAAGTGATAAGGAAGGGTGGAGTCATAGATTTTGATTTCCTCCCTATCATGGCTGCACTGACATATTGGGGCTTTCGAGTCATTTTAGACATAGTAGCTTCCATGGCTGATGATATTTGGGTTGTGCTGGAGGTACTGACAGGTCTGGCCATTGGCTTCTTGGTTTGGCTGCTTGGGGTAGTGGGGGTTTTTTAACTCCGCTCGTTCATGGCATTCAACAAAAAATCTCTTTGTTGCGTTAATTTTAACAAGTCAAAATATGTGATATTAGCCCTAGACTTCTTGAGATCATCCTACAATATTGTAGTCAATGTTATAAATAGGATAGGGCAGGGTACACATACTCGTTTTTCTAATCTTAAATGGGAGTTTTCCATATTGAGTCGCCTTAGTTGTAGTGGGAGATGTCTTATCATTTTCTGGATGGTTTGCAATTGGGGTATTCCTGGAATCACCACTAGATCTATCTTTTCCATCAAAAACTTTAGGAGAAGATGTTTTCAAAGGGTGAGCATCTTGCTTGGTCTGGTCTATGGATTTTATCGCACCTGGGAGCGTCCCTTTACTTCGCATGTTGATTTCATTAGCGTTGATTTCTGCAGTGATATCTTCCTTGTCATAGTTCTCATTACTATGGAAATCCCACAACACATTAATCTCGGTTTCCTCTTCCGAGGGTTCTTTTACTTGGTATTCCTCCTCGTCTCCTTATTCTGGTTCGAGTTTCAGTATAGGTTCTTCTTTGTTAAAGAGTGATCCAAAAAGAGCCAACTCTTCTGTGTTTAAATCCCCTTCATTAGGTGGAGCAGGCAATGCAAGTTGACCATGACCACCTTCTATTTTATTATGATAGAAAGGCTTGAAGGGCTTTTTGTTGTTATAGTCTCCTCCATTACCACTTGTACTCTCTCCATGATTCCTTTTCATATCAATGAATGTGTTTTTTGTTTCTTAATGATCCGATACAACCCTTCCACATCCATGGTGTCCTGTTCTTTAGTTTCAGCCCCTTTGTTATCAGTTCCATTATTCTTCTTGGATGTCTGAGAGGCTTTCTTTTCCCCAGTTGTAGGGTGGCATGCTATAAAACTGAGCATTTCATTCTCAACCTTTACTGCTTCATCGATAGCACCTTGTAAGGTTTGCACATTACTCCTTTTAACCCAAATTGTTGTAGGGATAGGGAGAGCAGAGGCATAGAATTCTATGAGCACTTCCTCAGTAGGTCTAGCGGTGGCTGGGATTCTATTGAATAAGGTTTTGAATTGGATATTAAAATCCTTAACCTTATCCTTGGTTTCCATTTTTAGTCAGGATAATTCCAAAACTAAGGCCGTAGGTGTTTTGTCATCACCAAACTTGTCTAAAAAGGCCTGCTAAAAAGCATCCGAAGAGGTGATTGACCCTATTCTCAAGTTGAAATACCATGTGGAGGCTACACCAGTCAAAGTAAGCAAGAACAGGTGACACACCACATCTTCATTGGCAACCCCCAACTTACGCAAGGCTAAGAAGAAAGAGAGAATATGGTTATCAGCGGTACCTCCCCGTTCAGGGTTGAAATTAGGTAACACTCTTTCTGCATTTTTGGGTAAGGGATGCTGCTACCTGGGTACCACTACAACATCCTGTATGAGCCCGGGAGGGAGTGCTATTGGAGGAGGTGGGGGTTGATTCCCACCCGGAGGAGGAGGAGGAGGTGGAGGCTGATTCCCACCTAGAGGGGGAACGTTGGCCATATTATGGGTAGGGAAGTTTTGGTTGAAGGCTTCTTCGCTAGGAATCTCAAAATAAAGCAAGGAGTTACCTTTAGAAGGGGAATCATCAAGAATTTCTTCCCAAGGGGTTTCGATACTTTGCAAGGATTCTAGCACAATGTCTTCAAGAGAATTGGCTATTGATGTATCCTCACTCAGGGTAAAGATCCTTGGCTTTATCTTAGTTGTCGGAGATAAAGAGTGAAAGATGGGAAGCTGAGGGAGGGAATGAGCAGAAGCCTGAGTAAGCACTCTGACAGGTTGTTCCTGAGTGATAGGATATTCCCACAGTCTCTCTTCCTTGGGTAACCTAGAAATAGGACTTAGAGGGGTCTCTGTTTCTTCAAGATGAGGCTCTTTCAAATGTGTTGCAGGATCTCTCTGACCTTTACGATCCATACATTAATCCTTTTGAATCCATGCGTGGCACTTATAGATGAAATTTTGAAAACCTGGAGAGGGTGGTTTAGGCCCTCCTTCTAGTGCCAATTTTTTGACATGGCTAATGTGCAAAATTCCAACGAGGGGAGCTGACCTGATCAGAAGCCCCAATTAGACTTGCTTTCATTTGGAATGGCTAGCTCCGACGGGTTTTAAGGGACCCCATAAACTGTTTGAACATGCCGAAAGATTGCTTTTGGGAGGAAGACTTCAGTTAAATCAACAAAGATAAAACAAATAACCTTTATGTATTAAATCCTATCTATCCTACTTCTAACTACTCTAATCTATCTTGCAAGAGCATGATACAGAGGTTTAAACATCATATATATGTTCAGTAGGAGCGTGATAAAGAAGGTTAAACATCATGCATAGATTCAAGTCCAAATGAATCAATCACTGAATTCACAGCTAGACAAGATTTTATTAAAGCTAAATTGCAATCCAATCACTCATATAGGAATCCACATTCTTCTATGGAATTAAAATTCCAACTGATGTTTAATTTAGCTTCAAATCAGAGACCATTCACAAGTTAACCATGAAACTAAATCACATTCAATTTAACAAGACTAATAGTGAACTGTAAGTCATCAATATGAATAAATATAAATCACATTTACATTCATGCCAGCAACAACACTCTGATCCAAAACAATACAATGAGTCTGAAACTAATGGCTCCTTCTTCCCTAAAAAACAGTCCTCTTCATTCACAATAAATCAACATTTTTCTTCTCGAAAATAAAAAGCCATCTCCCCTCTTCGGAGGTAATGTTTATGCTAAAAGCCTCTCGCTCTCGATCTTCCCCACCTCTTCGTCTTCCCTCTCCTTCTTTCATTATTCCAGTTAGAAGGAACAGGTGAAAACAGTCGGTGTCACTATTGACACTTAAAGGGCGTTTCTTGTCATTAGGGCACTTCATTTCCTGGGCACTGAATAGTTATTGATTAAAGAGGATGACTGTGTGTCATGTTCGTGATGCGATCTAGAGTGGTTTAGTCTTCGGAACATGTAAGCTACACTTGGAAACCAACTGAAAATGTCAAAGGTTCGCTCTTTAGGCAGAACACCTCACATATAAGGGTTTTCAGGATCCACTCGTGCATTTCTTACTCCTGGCTTGCAGAAATAAGAGACACCAGTCACACTTATGAAAATACAACAAAAATGTTGTAAAACACAAGTATTGCCTCTATTGAACGTTTATCACATTAAATGCAAAATATCAGCCCCTGATTTGTAGCTTTATGCATATATTAAGCCTAGCAAGCCGAACTTGGTTTATACTAAAAACTGCTGCAAAACACATAGCTGAATCCAAATTGAGGACCTGAAAATTTATGTGCTCAGATTTGTAATTATCAACAGGTTTGGGAGGTTGTGTTGCGCTATATGTGTATGTATCGAATCTTGCTGATAGCAATAAGCGATTGATCCCGGACCCGAAACATGTATATACCATGGCTAATAAACCATCGGGTCCGGAGTATAGGGGAGCGCCACATTTATAAAAGCCATGGGACCCCACCAATTGCGATATGCAATATGGGACGCAGACCCGAAAACACATATGCGTTAGGTTCATAAATCCCTTTGGGTCTGTAATGTCACCATTCCCTTTGGAAAACCCAGACTTTAATGTTTCATCGTAAAACACATGGATAAATGGGAAAACCCACGTATGGCCATTGGGGCGGATTTGAAAATTAATATGGCTGACTTTATAATCATCAATGGGTCCGCTTCTGCCTCTCCACTAACTGCATGACCCCGGTATCCACCGATATGCAATGAGCGATTGAGAACCGGACCTGATAATGTATATAGTGCAATTCATAGTGTTGTTGAGTATGGAGGCCAAGGGCACGCCATATATATGTATGGACCTTGGACTTAGGCTGATTGCGATATGCGAAGGGCGTTCGGACCCGATATATATATATATATATATATATATATATATATATATATATATATATATATATAGATAATGGCCTTCAAGTCTAGAACACCTCTGCGCCCCTTTTGTATAGCTTTAGGGCTTGGCCAATTAACAATGTGAGAAAGGGAGGATGATTTATGCATTTTGAGCATTTCCGCTATGAAAGGCCATGATGGAATAACGATGTGATGGGGGGTTTGTGAGTTTAAACAAGCAAATGATTATAATAAGGGTGTGGGTGATGGTTTGTGAGGGCACAAATGTGCCATGCATGTTTGTAAAGATTGAAAGGTCCCGATGAAGGGATTGAATAAAGGGCCAGGCTAAGTCATGAATGACCCATGTAGCAGGTGTTTATTCAATGGATTAGCCATTAGGCATTACCTAGCAAGGATTTAACATCAGTGTGGCAAAACAGATCATTCCGAAAAATGAAAGATCACATTTCTAGGGGACCCATTAAAAATTTTCTATCATAGCATGTTTTTATAGGGTGGTAGTTGTCGGCACAACAGGAAGAAAAAGTAGAGCAGGAAGAAGAAGTAAACGGAGATGAATATGAGTTGGATGAAGAAGAAGATGAAACAAAAGAAAATGAGGAATATGAAGAAGAAGAGGAGAAAGAGAAGGAGGATGATGAAGAAACAGAGGAGGACATTAAGGAGGAAACTGATAAAGAATATGAGGATCTACAAGAGGAAGAAGAAAGGAAAGAAATAGGTGAATAAATCAATGGGAAAGAGGGGGTAAAAGACAAGGAGGAGTCACTTACGGTGTCTCCAAAACCCACTGAGAGAAAGGAAAAAACTACTCCCACTACTCTTAGCACCCCGATCAAGCAAAAAGGAAAAATACAGAGGCATATTCACTTATATTTCAGGACAAGAAAAAGCACAAGAATAGGCAGGAAAAACACGAAACACCAACCAAAATTCCCATTGTGATTGATGAATCACCTAAAAAACAGGAGAAAATGTCCTCTCCTAAGTCTCCTATCACTAATGTGAGAAGGCCTATGACTAGATCCACCTCCTCCAAGGGAAAAGAAATCCTACAGGATACACAATAGGATCTATAGGAAGCAGAAGAAGTCCTATAGGATACTCTATTTATCCTATAGGAGACACAAAAATTGGAAAGTAGGTAGGCCAACAACAAGAAACTAAAGAAGAGGACCCAGAGCCAAAATAACCTAGCCCCCAACCTAACTTTTACTCCTACTATAGGCTTATTGAAGGAGGTAGGGTCATTCCTCAAAAATTTGCTATTCCACTATTCTTCGAGCCTGAGAAGGAGAGAGCCATAACTCACCGATGGATGAAAATAAACAAATCCAAGGGAATGGAAGACATTGGGCACATGGAGGAGAAGCTCAAGGAGATGGGTAGAGAGCTAAGTAGCTTGAGAGACAAAGAGGCCATAATGAAAAATCAACTAGAAACAGAAAATGCATGGTGGAGAGGACAACTGCAAGAAAGAGAGAATCAATTGGCATGTATTTCCAGTCTCTCTTTGGAAGCAATCCAGTGTAGGATTCCAACTAAGTCCTATGCCTTATACCTTAAGGAATAGTGGTTGCAGTTTTAGATCATGACCCTAGCACAGAGAGGCACCATTCCATTTCAGGACTGTAGGTAGTTCATTGATCTTTGTGATCAGAGTACACTAGAATATAGGGCCAAGATGTCTTAGTTTTATTTGCACAACATGGACTTAACAGACATGAATGTATGGGACCCTAATGCCAAGCTATGAGATTTACAGTTGATGGCTTTGGCATCATGGATGAACCATGAGGAATCAAAGGTTGCAGAGATGAAGAAGATATTGGCAAGAAAGCAAATTGAACCTCTTATGATCAGAGCTAAAAAGTTAGATCCCATGGCCCTCATTAGTAGTCATAATTTGATTGCAAATTATCCTCATCTTGCACCTAGGTATCTTGATGCCCAAGAGTAAGAAATTTCACATTTTGAGGACATGTTCAGGCTATTAGGGGATGATAGCATACATACTTTCCTGAGGAGATGGAACACATTGCCATACAGATTAAATATAAGAGAGTACCACTCTCCTCAAAGATTGACAAAAGCACTAAACAGGACACCCATGTACATGCAATCTATGCAAAGGCTAAAAGTCGATTGGATTGGCCTGAAACTCAGTCCACCAATACTCTTAGGAATGCTAGAAAGAAGGAAGGAAGAAGAAGAAAAGAGGCAGTGGGAGGAGGTAGAAAAGAAAGCAGGCTTCTATGAACAAGAAGAGGAAACCACATCAGAGGCATGGGATGTTAGGGAGGCAACTAGAGCTATGAAGGATATGGATATTGATTGAGTTGATTAGAGGATGAGCAACACTTTAAGTAGGGGGGTGATGATCTCCCTCATCATTGGGTAATTATATGTGCCCTAATTCACATCCTAGCTTAGTCAAACCAACTTTTCTCACAACTTATTACATGTTTTTGATTATATTTTGTTTATGAGATGAGATAGAGTTGGATATTATGCCTAGTGGACTAATATGCATTGAATGCAGGATTGAAGGAGAAAATCAAGGAATTTTGGCAAATACTAAGGTTAAAACTCGAATGGGACAAGGGAGAGGGATTGTAGGAGGTAAATCCTCCTCATTTACTTCTTCCCCATTCGAATATTCATCCATCCATCACACCAGCTTGGAGTGCAAGCAACCAAGCCATGAGGATTATAAGGCAGCCGAGCAAGTGAGAGACAAAGAGCTAGTTTATCTCGAGTTTGGGAGCCGAGCCTCCCTAATTTTAAGGAATTTGTTGGGGACTTTAGTTGTATAAGTAGAGAGGTCTAGAGCCTCATAAGTATTCATTTTTTTGTTGTAAACCTCTAAGCTATTTTGAAGCTCGAGAATTGTGAAAGTTTTATTGATGTAATTTTATGTTTTGGTAATGAGAATGGGTTTTGTTTTGAGCCAGCACTAAGTTAACTCAGAGGGCTAAAGTTCTTGGGTTAGGGCCCAAACCTAGAAACCAAGGCTCCTCTTTCTTGTATCTATATGTTTAGATTAGTCTCATAGCTTCATTGTTAATTTGCCTTTAGATGTATTTTCATTGCACGTAGTGTAGATTGGATTGGTTGTTTATTAGTTTGGTTCCATTTGTGCCTTACTTTAGTAGCAAATTGGCAGGGATAAAAGGAGCAGCACAAGGCTATAAGTAGGTGTGTTGGCCTCATTTCCTCCATTTGAGATCATGATTTGAGGAATGGACCCTTAAGCAACCCCAAAAACACATATTTCTATTTCTTGCATGAGCTTTAGAGTTTACTGTATTTAAGTTATCATTTGATCAGTTTTGCAAAGTAGGATTTCATTACCATGATCTCTTCTATCTTCATTCTTGCAGTAGATCTCATCCATGCTTTCATTCCTTTCAGAAACTTTCCTCATGCATAATGTAGGCAGTTAGTTCATTAATTCTTCTTTTCTAGATTATGAGAATGCTTCTTGTTTACATAACTTTTTGGAAATTATACATGTTTTATGTAGAGAAGGTGCTTCAGGAGTAGACAAAGACTTCATAGCTAGCAACCACCTTCCACTTCATCCACCATAGTCATTCCTTGTTTTCACCATTGCCTTCACTAGTTTCCATCATTTTACATAGAAATCCTTCCAAGCACATTGAGCGAATCCAACCATCCTCTATCCTTGTTTTTGATTTCTGAGTGATCCTAGACCTCTCCTCACTTCATTCCACCCATCTACCACCTTACCTAAGCCTTCCATCACCTCAACACCTTCCATTTTTCTCTCGGCTGTATCTTGTAGGTTTACATGGAATCCTGTAGGTTTCGAGTACATCCTGTAGGTTTTTCTGAAATGGCCTGTTTTGAGGCTGAATTGAGGGAAAATCTCTAGGAAGTCACCAAAGGTCTCCCAAGGGTCTCCCACACCATCCAACCATCTCCCAACCCTTCCATCCATCCTCCAACATCCTTAATTCACCTACCACATCACCAAAAGAAATTAGTTTGCATACTTGATTTTGCATGAAAAGAAAAAAAGACAAAAACATATTTATTTTAGACCCTTTACTTGCACATTAGTGATGTTTGATGCTTCTTACTTTTATGCTTAGATAGTAGCATTTGGTTCATGTTAATTTAGCATTATTGTAAAGCATAGTTTCTTGACATTTAATTAGGAAATGGTGTGATTTGGCATTGAATTTCGGTCTTTTTCATTATTGCAGTAGAGTAGCTCTCCCTTAGAGTAGATTTCCCTTTCTTCCATCAATGAAACCAAGCTTCTTCTGACTCCATAGAAGTCTAGCTTGAAAACCCCAGTGGTCTCTCGCTAGCTGAACTGTGACAAAACGCAGAACCATCACTCTTACTTGTGTATAAAGTGCAGTCACCTCCAAGTTTGTACGAACCCCAGGTTGATAAAGTAGAGATGGTAGCCCAGGATTTGCAGCATTCTTGCTGCAAAACTGGCGCTCATTAAAAATATACTAAAAAAACTCCAAAACAAAAAACAACCAAACTATAATCAATAAATAAATAAATTAAGAGCTTGATATTGACATGATGAATATATTTTCTCATGGTGAATCTCTATTGATCAACTAATAAAATTTATTTCATTTTATTATTTTAAATATATATTTAAAATATTCTTTTATAATAAATATAGTAATTTAGGAATTTAGTGAAATAAATTTTCAATAAATTATGATTTTTAGTTATTTAAAATGCATTTTAAATTTCGAACAAATTTGACCGAAAATATACCAAAAAAAATACAAAACGGAAAAAGCCAAACTATAATCAATAAATAAATAAATTAGGAGCTTGAGATTAACACTACGAATATATTTTCTCATGGTGAATCTCTATTTATCAAATAAGAAAATATATTTCATTTATTTATTTTAAATTTATATTTAAAATATTATTTTAATAAAAAAATATAGTACAAATAATTTTAAAAATTAACTACTGAAATAAATATTATAGTTCACAATCCAAAAAATTATATTTTGTTATATATATATATATATATATATATATATATATATATATTATATATATAACAAAACATAAAATTATATATAATATAACATAACATAACTATTGTAGAATATCTTGTAGATTCACAAGCTCATGCAATTTACTAAAGCACAGGACAAGAATCTACTTCTACTTTCAACCAGCAAAAGCCAATAGATCGGTGAAAACAATATGAACAAGAAGAACATAAATCAATGGCACATAACACAATAAGTATCCAGGGAAATCCTCAGCTGAATAACCCCCACTATTTGTATTGCATTAAATTAGAAATCCAAGATGATAATGCAATGTTTGTTCTCATAAGAACAATCCCAACGCTTAGTATGATCAATCTCCCTGCTCACAAGCAAGCTCAAGACAATCTCTAGCCTCTTCAGCTGCTCTCCAAGCCCCTGATTCCTTGTGTTGTTCCTTTGAGAATTAACCCATATTTAATGTGGGAAATCCTTCCTCAAAACTATGCAATCCATTAAGTCCTCTTCCTAATTGTATGCATGATATTTACAACTCAGTAAATCATACAACTGATAATACATTGTCCCTACACTCTAGTCTCAACTGAGTCTTTTTCACAATCGACATACATGAGTTTCTGATGAGGGAATCTTCGGTTAAATGGAGTGAAACTTGTGGATGCACTAGTGCACCAATTGTCTCTTAGCTCCTTATTAGTTCCACAAATAGTTTGGAACTAATTACAACTCATAATTAAACTCATCTTGGACCCTAAAACTTAGGGAGAACATATACATGACTTTCAAAAGACTTCCAACTCGAAATTCCTAAGTTAACTAAGTCAACTTAACTTAGTTAACTATTACAAATTGCTATGAGAAAAAAATAACAATTTTAATTCACAATTTAATTCAAAGACAAATTAAATTGGAATTTCTAAATATTATTTTTAACGCTTGTTGCTATTTTCAACAACTAGATAGCTAATATATATAATTATATAATTCATAACACACACCCACATAGACACACATATATATAACATTTAACATGTAAATTTAACTATTTCATTATAATATAACTATATATAAATTAGATATATATTAATTATATAGTTCATAACCATAATATCACTATAGATATATAATTATATAACTATATATGTTTAACTATTATAATTGTAACATTACATAGCTATGTAACATACCTATAATTATATAATTATATATATTTAACTATTATAAGTGTAACATTACATAGCTATATATTATAACTCTATATATAACATATGACATAACATAGTACTATAACTATTTAACATAACACAGCAAACACACACACTTTCTCTCTACATATAACTATATAACATGACTATAAATAACTATAAATTATGCATAACATAACATAGTGTTACAACATAACTATTTAAAACATAACACACACACACATATATAAGTTCACGTTTCAACAATGGATCATTGATATATTCATAAATCCATTATGAAAATTGCATTTAAAGCGAATAAAAACATTTTGACTCTTTTCTAATTTGTACCATATTATTTCATTATGTAGCATGTTGGACCAAAAATAGTCTTCATGTGCTCGCACCTAGTACATGTCATGTGTCAAAGTCAATCATTATAAGAACTTAAAGTCTATTGGAGAATTTGTTGGCATGAAGTTTTATTAGTTTTGAAAATAGGTTTATTTCAATTTTTTACATATATATTTACATATTTATGCCCTATGAATAAAATGCATTATTTAGAAATGGGAAAAAGTGTGAAGGTATATTTGATCACTTTTTTCGATTGTGCTTACATGGAACTCGATACTTTGTTGATAAATTATCAAAAAATGGACTCTAAAATTTAGGACTTCAAGCTAGATTATTCTACTTAAGTTTAGAAATGGTTTTCTTGTCAACATTGTTTCTAGTAAGTCAACATTGTTTTCCTTGATTAGTTTATATGTATCATATGTAAAAAGTTTGTATTATATGTAATAGTTTAGTCAACAATTTTTTTTTCAATTAGTTTATATGCATTAAATATGAATTATATGTAATATGTAGATCCATATCTTATATGCCCCCAAACTATAGGCCGTTGGAGTGTGGGGGGATATGTTATATTTGGTCGGGCTCGTGAAAGATCACATAGCCTAACCAGGGTATGAGTTCCACTTGTAGATCCTGGCTTCGATACTAGTCAAAGTGTGAATATTTTTGTCTCTATTGACAATCATCTTACAGATAGTGGACCATCTTCACTAGCTACAGGTGCATTTTTAAATTCTCTTTAAACTTTGTGTTTATGTCCTGAAATTGTCATTAAGTTTTAAATAAGCTTCAACTGTTGTGTTTGAATTTAATGTATATGTTATTATGCCTCTAGTTTGTTAAATATAGATGTTAAATTACGTTTATGATTTGCAGACCCTCAACAGGGTGAAGCTGAGGATCACAGTGCAATGTCGATGCCTCAGTGGGATGATGGTATGGATAGTATCACATTGGAGGATGTTATAGCCCAACATACATGGATCACATGAGAGTTGGTAAAATCCTCGCTAGTTCACCTACTTGGTGTAGTTTGTCTTTGTTGTTAATAACATCAACAGGTTGATCGAGACATACTGGAGGTCAGACCCACAGCACTGCCTCATACATTCCATATAGAGGATTAGGAGGAAAGAGGTTACTTGCCTAAATACTTGGGAGGTGGTGAAAAAGGCCATTAAGAATATTGATGTTCGTGGGGAGTTGTTTGACATCCCTTCAGAGTTCCCTGCTACACATAAAGGTCTTATTCCACTTAGATATTTTAAGAATGTTGATGCAACACCTTTAGTTTATGATCAATTCATTTGAGCTTGAGGCTAGTTCCCCCACCATGACCAATTCCCCCTTTACTTTTCAAAGCATACATATGTAGAGTTCGTGTTACATATGAGGTCAAATTACACTAGCATAGGATCTGAGTTTTCTGGATCTTACAGGGGACGTACCTATGATTGTGATGTGGCTCATAGGGACCCTGGGCATGTACCACCACCTCCGAGAATGTTTCCACTATTGTCTCGAAGCGTGGTCGACAGAGCTAGAGGACTCATCATAGCTCGATGCTAATACTAGGGATACCATTGTAGATAACATGCATACAACATTGGCTAATGTGCATGTCACATTGTATGGATAGATGAGTAGGCTACCACCATTGCCTCGTGACCTGCTGGTTCCATTATATAATAATTCATTTCTCGTGAATATACCCATTGACCAACATTTTTCATATGCATGTATGTGTTGTGATGCCATCATGACACTTGGAGGGTGCACAACCCACGTGACATAAAATACGTACATATATACAATTTTTTTGACTCTTTTCACCAAATTATGCATAATTATTTGTATTAATTTAGTTCGCATTAGATTGCAATTATATTAATAAGTTCATGAATAAATGTAGACACATCCCAACTACATTGAGCTTATGAGGCCATCCAAGGGGGTAGGTGATCAACTAGAACATCCTCCACCAGTGCATGTTTCCATGGATATTCCTCCACCTCCACCTCCACTTCATAACACTAACGTGGAGGAGAGTCACTATGTACAACCGCATGGACCAACAGTTGGGGTAAAATTTTTTATTCCTAAATTTCAACATATTTTTTTAAAGTTACATGCATGGTAATTAATTCGTAGACTAATTATAATTTGTCCTTTCCATTGTGTACACATGCCCATATGCAAAGTGTTGTCAATGTTGTAGTTATATAGACACATGAGTGGGATGTTGGGTATAGAACCATTGATGATGCATGTCCATTGATGGAGGCCCCAATCTTTGAGCCACAAGTAGGGGAGCACCAAACCCAGATCCATCAGACCCCCATCCTAGATGGTTTTCATTTGGACTCAAGCTAGGTTAGTTGATTCATAAATGTAATTAAAAATGTGATTCAAAATCATTTATTTCCGTATTTTTTTATATATAGTTATATTTCCAATATATTTTTTATATTGCAGTACTGTATTATGGACACTTACTTCGCGCAGTGGAACTCACATAGGAGTTTTGGTGGTACTTAGAGTGGATAGTTTGTATATTTTCAGACCCATTTCATAGAATACATTCAGATGTGATACAAACTTTGTATATTTTCATACATGGACGGTTTATGGATGTACACAAACATTATTTCAATTTATGGATGATTATTATTTGTAATTTGGATATATTTTCATATGGGTAGTTTATTGATACAGTCATTATTTCAGTTTATGATTTTTATTAATTTTTTTTTCTTATGGATGTTCATTAATTTTTGAAGTTTATGGATCTGTTAAAATTATTTTGCTAGTTTAATTTTTTTTCTATATAGCATAACTTTTATTAAAAAATATGAAAATTTTGATTTCCAGTTTCATAGGCTAAGAAAATAAGTACAATATTAAGTTATGATGCAAGTCACATTGATACTTAAAATGAACTAAAATATATGATGATTCAATTAAAAAACACAAATAGGATTGAAATAATTTTAAATTAAATTTTAAAAGATGTGTGGTAAACAAAAAATAAGTTTTATTCATTCAATTTTATTTCTTTTGAGGTCATCTACAAGAGCTTAGTCATAGTATGATATTTAAGTCATATGTATTGGAATTTAATATACCAAAAAATAACTAATGATATATGTTTCTATAATTTTATATATAATTAAATATGAACTTTCCTAAATTTACTTGGCTATCTCAAGGTTCAATTAAAAAACACAAATGAAATTGAAATAAGTTTTATTCAATTTTATTTCTTTTGAGGTCATCTACAATAGCTTAGTCATAACATGATATAAGTACAATCTTATTATGATGCAAGTCACTTTGATGCTTAAAATGAACTAAAATATATAATATATCAATTTCATATTGAGCATGGAAAGAATCATAAATATGCTTCATATTGGCTTGTAGAATGTGTCTTTGAGTGTAGTTAACATGTATGATATTACAGTGATTTTAAAAATAAATTATTTGAATTCTAAAGTCATCCATATTATAATTAAAAAAGTCAGTATATGGAAAATTTTGTGACCCACCCATATACCATTGCATGACCAACTCTTTTAAGTATATTTCAATCAATTCGTTTGTTTCCCAAGGAAAAACCATAATTTTATTGAGAAAGAGAAAAATTAAATCTTGTGGATGCTAATGAGCATATGCAGTAATAGTAGGTCCTGATTTCTAAAAATCCATAAAAGACTAATCTATTCTTTCCTACCTTTCTTCTTTTCCACTTTTCGCCAACCACTAGAGTTGGGAGTGGAAGTTACAATAGACATTTGATTCTCATTGGTATTAGTTAGATATTCTATGTCAGAATCAGATCCCTCTGATCCATGAATTTTTTTGTTTCGACTTACTTCTTTTCTTGGTTTTTGTTTCTCATACTTCTACTAAGGGTTGTTGGGCCTCTGAGTTAATGTGGATTTGTGCTCTATCTTGTCCTTCTGTGGGTTGATTTGTACAATTTATACATTATTGTATGTATTGTTTTCTTTTGTCTCATCTTCTTCTATTATTTTTGCTCAGGGCTCAGTGTGTTGCCAACCTTTTGGTTTTTGAGATTGTTTCTTATTTCGTTTGGCTCTTTTTTAGCTTGTGGACATACACTGTGAAGGTGGCCTATTTGTTGACATCCATGGCATTAGAATGTCGTATTTTCATAATCTAGTGATTGAGTCCACTGTAGATTGTTATGGACTCGTATAATGCTGTCAGGTAACCCTTGACTAAGATATACTTCAACACATATTCTCGCAAAGGTAAATATGCCTCTTTAAACTTTGTTCACATCAATCTTGAGAAATTTTCCCAACGAATTCCCTATTCCTTATAATACTTTGTTGTGCCAGAAATGTAGTGGAAGATTATGTATCCTCACCCATACAGGCATTTTAGAAACCACCATAGTAGTGGCATCAAAACCTGGGAACCAAGGGATCATGAAAAGTCATGCATTGTCCCAGAATTGTGGTCCCTCATTGAGGGCATATTTCTTATCCTTGACTATGTCGAATTTGACAATAAAAAAACCCTTGAAACATAGATGAATATCACAATTCGTTGTCCATGTAGAAAAAATCCAATGGTGTAAAGCATTTGATTTAGGCAAAAAACCATTAAATCTACATATGACAACTTTAGTATGGAATTATGCATAAAGCTCATTTACCTCGGGCTGAGAGACTGTCAAGGTTGGTATCTGGGATTTTTTTCTCCACAATGTAAGGTCCAGGTAGTTCTGGAGGTGGTGCTAGTTTGGTTTGGGGTTCCTCCTTCCCTTTGATTGCATCTTTAAAAGAGTCTGTGCCCTTTGAGGGAGTTCCAGAGCATCCACCCCGCAGTCACATATTGAGGATGATGGTTGAATCTAAGGCAATTCCATAGTGCTGTAGTGTGTGATTATCCTGCATAATTTGTCTTGCATATATCAAGCTTTCCATACTTAATAATATGCCTAAATGCCTTTGGATTTCATACTTTAATTCTTGTATCCGCCTTCCCTTCGAGATCCTCTTGTAGATAGACCTTCCTTGCAAAGTTGTGATAAAAAATTGTATTAGATCCGGAGCTGTGGTGAGTGGATCTGTCCATGACAGAGGTAGATCTATTGTAAGGGGTGCTGGTTCTAGTAGATATTTCAATCAATTCCTTATCTCAAGGTTCAATTAAAAACAAAAATTGGGATTGAAAGAAATTTTATTCAATTTTAAAAGATGTCTTGTAAACAACAAATCATTTGTATGCAATTTTATTTCTTTTGAGGTTATCTACAAGAGCTTAGTCCTAACATGATATAAGTACAATCTTACAATGATGCAAGTCACTTTGATACTTATAATGAACTAAAATATATCATGTATCAATTTAATATTGAGCATGGAAAAAATTATAAATATGCTTCATATTAACTTCTAGAAAGTGTCTTTAGGTGCAATCAACATGTATGATATTACAATTCAATTTTAAAAATAAACTACTTGAATTTTAAAGTCATGCATATTATAATAAAAATTCTATATATTATTTTTTTTGTGACCCACCCACATACCATTGCATGGTAAACGTTTTTAAGTATTTCAATCAATTTGTCATCTCAACGTTTAATTTAAAAAAAAACAGATATGATAGAAATAAGTTTTATTCAATTCTAGAAAAATCAAATATGATTGAAATAATTTTTATTCAATTTTTAAAGATGTGAAGATGTGAAAGTTACAAATACGTTTTATTCAATTTTGTTTCGTTTGAGGTTATCTACAAGAGCTTAGTCATAACATGATATATGTGTGTGTGTTGCACTTTTTACAATCCAACACGAAGCATGGGAAATGCAAATACTAAGAATGTAGTTGATTACAAATAATTTACATTTTCAAGAAGAAAACATTTCAATTAAGTGAAGATTTTATTTGAGATGAAAATTCAAGTATTTTATTTATGGTTGAATTATTGTAATAGAGAAATCAATGCACCTCGTCAATAATATTTTTTTCTTACACTGAAATCAATGCACAATTTTAATCTAATTACCTTGAAATTAATATACACCATACATCTAGTTACATCAAATCAGAAATCAGCATTTTCACTAAAATCAATGCATTTAATGCAAAAAATCAAGTACGATGAGAAATAACACCTACACTTAAATCAATTCATCCAGTGCAAACAATCAAACATGATTAGAAATCGAAATCTACACTGAAATCAATGCGTCTAATGCAAGCAATCAAATAGGATTAGAAATAAACATCGACATTGAAATCAATGCATCTAGTGCTAGAAATCAAATAGGTTTAGGAATCAACATCTACACTGAAATCAATGCATTGAAATCAATGTATCTAATGCAAGAAATCAAACAATATTAGAAGTTAACATCTTTACTGAAATCAATGCATCTAATGCAACCACTCAAATAGAATTATAAATCAACATCTACAAAACAATCAATGCATCTATTGCGAGAAATCAACATCTACGATGAAATAAATGCATCTAGTGCAAGCAATATTCTTCCCTTTCTCTCTGCCCTTCATCTATAGCTATTTCTCCCTCCATCTCTCCTTCTTTGTCTCCATCTCACCCCCTCTAACACACACACTCTCTCTTCATATCTATCCATCTATCTCTCTCTCCCTCTATATCTATCTTCTTCCCTCTCTCCCTCTTCCATCTATATCTCTATATCCCTCTCTCTATCCTTCTTTGTCTCTATATATCACCCCGTAAATATACACATTATTTCTCCATATCTATTTATATATCCCTCTATCTTCCTCTCCCCCCCTCTCTCTCTTCCACTTCTCTCTCTCTCTCTCTCTCTCTCTCTCTCTCTATTCCCCTTCTATCCCTTCGTCTCCCCTTCTATCTCTCTTCCATCCTACTCCCCTCTTTCCCTCTCTCTCCATCTCCCGTGTCACTCCCTCTCTCTCTCTCCAACTTTCTCTCTCTATGTATTTATTCTTACATACCTTTCTCCCCCTACGATTCCATATCTATATCCCTCCCTCTCTCCTCTCTCTCAAGTCCTCTCTCCCTTCTTTCATCTCTCCCTTTCTCTCCCACCTCCCTCTATCCCCCCCCTCATCACTCTCTCTCTGTCTCTCTCTCTCTCTCTTCTTCCTCCAACTCTGTCACTATCTCCTTTCCTCTCTCATTCTCTCCCCCCTTCTCTCCATCTCTTCTTCTTTGTATTTCTGTCTCACCTCCAAACATACACTCTCTCTCTCCATCTATCCCTTGTCACTCCCTCTCTCTCTAGACCCCACCTTTCTCTTTTTATGTCTTTATTCTTCCCTCCTTATCATTTCCCCCAACTCCATCTCTCTCTCCCTTTCTTTCTCCTCCACTCTCTTCTCCTCTCCCTTTCTCCATCTTTGTGCCTCCCTTTTTTCTCTCTTACCATTCTCTCTCTCTCTCTCTCTCTCTCTCTTCACACTCCTCTCTCTCCCTCACTTTATCTCCATCTTTCCTTTGTCACTCTGTCACTCCCTCTATCTCCACCTCTATCACTCTAGGTTTTTGTTCTTCCCTCCCATATATATTTGGAGCTAATATACATCCTAATATATTAATATATACTACAATATAACAAATTTTATATTATTTTAAACTTAATATTATATTAATACAAAAATAATAAATTTAACATTATTAATATTAATATATTTATATCAAATTTCATAATAGTATTACTAATAATATATTTTTAATATTAATATTAGATTTAATGTAATTTTTACATGACATTATAATAAAAAATATAATTAAATTAGCTCAAATTAATATTTTGAAATATGACAACTTTTATTATAACTTTGACCTCAAAATATTTTATATCTTTAAATTTTTAATATATCCATAAGAGATGGGTTTTCCTTTTAAAGATTAATCTTATAAACATTCAATTAATTTTTTATGGAGTCAAATTAAGTAAAACTTAAATCATTTTTTATTCTTTGTGTTAAATGAACCTTTTTCTTTTTATTTAAGAAATGGTATCGACTTTGGCAAAGCCTAAAGATGTTTAAAAATTTACTTAATTTTGAATTTTAATGTGGTAAAAACTTTTGTGGAAGGTAAATTTATGATCCATTCAAATTAAAGGTATATGATAAGAGATATTTTGAGCATGGACAAACATACTTACACATTGCCCCCATACTAGGCTATAGAATGCACCTCTTAGTGCAACAACATAATTTTTTTTAATGTTGTTCATAACCTATATCCATCTGAATTTTCATTTTTTGTAAAATAATATCATATAAACTTGGTTAAATTATTAATGGATTAAATTTTATATCTTTCTTGATTCTAAATCTATGGGATTCACGTAAGAATCGTATCCTCTCTTTTTTTTCGATTGAACCCCTCACTAACCACACAAATGACTTGATTGAGGGTTTCTTAAACACTCAATCGAACTATTTGAATTTATAATTTAAGCATTGAGCTTCTAAGGTCCCCAAAACCACAATTTTAACACCCCTTCTGCTAATTTATTCGCAACACCATTTTGTACCCTAGCAGACCTAGGAAAAAATTATCTTTAAGTGGCAAAATTAATCATGTCATATTCATGAAGGAATCCTCTATCAAATGGCATATGAGTTTGACATTTTTTTATTCATATGATATTTTTCGTATGATATCTTTTAAACATAATGCTTGAATTTTTTTTGAATAGTTTCAAAGACGCTGAATAAAAAATCAATAACATAAAATATACACAATGATTTTTTTTCAAAAAATACCAATATCTTCATTTATGTATCCTTTTTAAAATTATACTCTTTGTTTTTCAATTTATTTAAATTGTTGAAAAAACCTTATGCAAACACATGTTCACAAAATGCTATAGAAATATTACTTCGTCAACTTCGAAAAATAATAAAAAAAATATAATTTTGCATAAGAAAATATTTTTTAATATGAAAAGCTTAGTTCTCTGTGTGTAGATCATGCTTATATATATTAAAAATTATACATTTTAGACAAAGTTATGCTACCCAAACAAACACATACCTCTTAAGATGTGCGAAAATTTGCATGGACAAGCATTTCATTTAATGGAAAATTGACATATTATACAATACTAATTTTTTTTGCAAAAATTATCATTAGAACAAAATAATACTCTACAAATTGTCTTTTTACTCTAAATCAAAATTCACAATGCTTATATGAATTTCAAGAGCTTCAATTCGATAAAAGAGTAAATTTTTTAAATTTCATCATGACATTTGGCCCAAAAGTGTAACCCATATTCATGCATTCACCTTGAGACTTTTGAGGCCTCTAATTTTAGGGTTTGACCAAGATAATGAAAACCGTATGGTGTAATGATCCTTTAGGGTTTTCAACTAGTTGTGTGAGGAGTTGAATGTCCTCTAGGGTTTGACCAACCCTTTGTAGTTGGAACACAAATGTTCATGGAGGTTTGACCTTGGTGATGGAAAAATTGCACTAGTCTCCACACCATGTGGTTGAGGCACTGCCAATGTCATGGTGACTAATTGTTATACCTTAGGATAGATAGCTTGTATGATGGTACATAGAGTTGTGGTATCTTAGGATGAATAGATTGTATGATGGTACATAGGGTTAGTACCTTGGTAGTAACCTAGATGGTACCTATATCCCTGAAAGATGTTGGGTTGGTACCTTGGCGGCAACCTAGATAGTACCTAGATCCTAGAAATATGTTAGGTTGGTACTGTAGCAGTAGCCTAGATGGTACCTAGATCCTTGAAAGATGATGGGTTAATACCTTGGTAGTAGCCTAGATGGTATCTAGATTCGTGAAACAATATTTGTCAGGTTCATACCTTGGCAGTAGACTAGATGGTATCTAGATCCCTGAAACAATAATTGTTGGGTTGATACCTCGATGGAAGCTTAGATGGTAACTAAAGCCCTAGAAAAACATGCCTTTTGGATTGGTGTATTGGAAATAACCTTGATAGCACCTAGAGTCCTGTAGAAGCATGTCTGTTGGGTTAGCACCTTGGTTGTGGAAAATGAGATATTATCATTGTTGAAGGATGATTCATTATGAATACCTCCCTAGTTAAGAGGGAGCGTTGGAAATTGTAACTAGGTTCAATCTTCATAATGTGTACTTTTCATTGATGTAATATACATGATCATCATGCTTGAAAAAAAAAATTATATGTCAAAAGAAAAATGATTTTGTACATCTTCCAAATGGAAATTTGAAAGAAGAGAAAAAATTGAATTTTTATGAATATTATTTATCTTCCTAGATGCCAAGTTAGCCCTCCTTGGGGACAAGCCAACTCAACCCTATGAGGCATCCTTTCAGATATGGAAACAACTATATATTGGCCATTGTGCTCCTCCATTGGGTGCTAAGAGATTTCATAGATCTTCTGTGATGAGATTCAAAACTTTGTGGAAACAAGAATTCAGTTAGGTTATATGGTAAGAACTTAGATCTATGGTATATATCTTATGAAGAAAAGTAAAAAGTTTGAGGAGCATCCTTCTTGGTGAGATACGAATCTTTATGTGGAAGGTCTTTGTGATAATTCATATCTTCTCTAACTCTATTCTTGTGACAATTCAAACCTTTTGTGATAGTCTTCTATGATGATATGCAAAATGGTGTGGCTTGTATCTATGTGAAATACATGCCTCTGAAGCACTATGATTGATGTGGTACATGAGCTATGTTATTGTCAAATGGAGAGATAAATTGGCAATGGAATCAACTGGTTACTTGACTGTATGTATTTGACTTGGATTTCTCTTGACTCTATGAGGAAAGGATTGATGGGTTTTCCCCCTTGGTGGAGTTTTTCTCAGGTCTTTGGCCTAATATCTTTTGTTCTTTGTCTCTTGTACACTATGACCTTAATGTTTTGTATCTAATGGTAATTACTTGATGAAGAATATTAATAAACCAAGGAAAAAGAACTATAATAATGCTCACAAGTAATTATCATGTTAATGAATTCACTTTTTCACTATACTTCTAACATCTATATCAACTAATTTTAATGTGAACGTGACAGTACATGTCAATACCGTTTCTTAGTAGAGAATTTGGAGTGACCTAAAAATTGATGATATACCCTTTTATCTTAGTTAAGTTGAAACCTCCCTTGAGGTTATAGGAATACATCTTCCTAGAGACGGGGAAATTATGCAAATAGAGGTACACTAAAATGAATCAACAAACCTTCAAACTTGCCAAGATAACTACAAGATATTTATTTAAAAATGTTGGAGATGACAAACATTAATTGCCTATAAAAATATAAAAAAATTAAAACAAATTTAAAATAAAATATATCACAAATTCTAAAATATACTTAACAAAAGATAAAAAATCATGAAAATTATAAAAATAAATTAAATATTGTAAATTAACAATAGAATGAATTCAAAACATAAATACATAGGTTTGACTTATATGTAAAATTATTTCATAATCTTTTTGAGTGCAAAATGATTTAGTGTTATCATTTAAGTAGATCATAAATGCAATACTCTCTTTAATAACCACTTATAAACTAGTGCATAAAAAAAATAGATTTTAACTTCATTAATAGCAATCCACCATAAAATTTAATTGAAAAATAAGATTTAACTTTATTAACAACTATCTACAATATGTTGAAGATAAAGGAGAATATCCTAGAATAGGTAGAGTTGGTTCACGTAGCCTCAGGATAAGAATTAGTTTCTATTTCTTAGGATGTTGTTCTAACTTCCCTAAAAACATGTATTCTATTTAATGTGTAATGTTGATGAACAATGTAGAGCGTTTTGCAGAGCCAGTATCTCCTGGTTCAGACTCTCTTTCGTAGAGCTGACCAGTGGGTTTTATTTTCATTAATACAAAAATTTCCATTTTTATCATGGTATCAGAGCATCAGGGCTGAGGAGCCTATACACTGGTTGGTGGGTGGTTCTTTGAACCGAAATCGTTGTAGGTTTTGGGTGGATAGCCATGACGATACACTACTACACTTCTTCGAATTTTCATTTTTTGATCGTCACACTTTTCTAGTGTACAGCTGCGACAGTTGCGACTAGTCTCTGAAAATTGGTGTATTTCAACAACTAGTCTCAGATATTGGGCAAATATCAGTGACGGTTGTGACTAGTCTCGAATATTGGGCAAATATCATCGACGGTTGCGACTAGTCTCGAATATTGGGCAAATATCAATGACGATTGTGTAAATCAAAGAAATTGCAAAGGGAGCCAAGAACAAGGTTGTAGCTGACAATACGAGGTTGTCTAGAGGTTGAGAAGAAAGCCATGAAGATCTGTGCATGTGTTGCGAGATCTAACAATAGTGATCTATCTCTGTCACATATCTGGGGTAAATTTAACATTTTTTTGATATTGATTTTTTTTTTCTAAATTTCCAAGATGAATAACAACATATTTGAAGCATGCATGAATGAGCATAACAAGCTCGATGGTTCCAATTATGAAAATTGGAAGTTTAAGATGCAAACTTTGCTAGAAGCGCATAGTGCTTGGCAAATTGTGAATGGGGATGAGCCGAGGCCCACGGATGGATCAACATCAGTCCCAGATTGGGAGAAAAGAGAAAGCAGAGCAAGGACAATGTTAAAGATGTCAGTGAAAGACTGCATTATACCGCACATCAGAGAAGGTAAGTCAACTAACGAGATTTGGGGAATTCTGAAGGAAATTGTATGAGATCAGAAATTCAAATTGTCTTTTTTCCTCAAGAGTAAGATTTTGTCCATGAAGATGGAGGAGAATGAAATGATTACTTCATTTGTAGCAAGGATCAAGGATCTAAAAACCAAATTATCAGATATTGGTCATACAATGGATGATACATATCTTGTGACCATTACAATGAATGGTGTCAGTGATGATTATCAGATGTTCATCACTAGGATCAATGCCAGAGAGAAGATCCCGCACTTTGAAGAGCTGACAGGTATACTGATGCAGGAACAAGAGAGGAGATCGACTCTGAAGCCCCAGAGTGTCGATCTTGCAGTGGTGGCGAGGAAGAACTTATACAAAGGGAAATGAGGTCCACAACAACAAAACAGAGCAAGTTCACATAAACGGCCAAATCTGACCCAAGGTATGCACCTGAATAAAAGACTACTCTGAAATTAAATGTTTTTATTGCGGAAAATTGGGGCCTATTGCCAGCGAGTGTAGGAAAAAGAAGTATCATGAAGAACAACAGAAGCCAAAGAGACATGCAGGTCATCTCGTAAATGGTGATTAGGTGCAGAATTTGAGGTTGTTCATGGCATATCATGATGAAAATGTTGATGCAGACATCTGGTATGTAGATTCAGGAGCGTCAACACACATGACAGGGAACAAGCACTGGTTGGAGGATTTTAAAGAGATCAACAAAGGCACACAGATTTACCTAGGAGATGACCGAAGTCATCAAATCAAAGGATGTGGGAAAGTTTCTGTTATTCTACCTCATGGTAATATCAAATAAATTTATAATGTAATGTATGTTCCTAGCATAGCAAAGAACTTGATTTTTGTATCAATGATTACAAATCAAGATTTGAAAGTTGAATTTTTAAAATCTAACTGTTACATTAAGGATTTGCTAGATGGAATGAAGACAATTGCTACAGGAATCCGAATAGGAGGACTGTACAAGTTGGATGTGAGACCTGCACTGGTTCGAGCATTGACAGCAGTGAGCCTAACTACAGAAGAGCTTTGGCACCAGAGATTTGACCACATCAATTACAATGATTTGTTCTTACTACAGAGGAAAGAAATGGTAAGAGATCTTCCTATGCTAAAGCAAGTACATAATGATTGCGATGCTTGTACTTTAGGAAAAATGCATAGAGAAGAATTCCCTGTTAGAATAGAAAAGAAACAGAGGAATATACTGGAGTTAGTGCACACAGACCTTTGTGGTCCCATGTAGACAAAATCATTAGGAGGTGCAGTGTATTTCCTACTGTTTGTTGATGGCTGTACGAAGTTTTCTTGGGTGTATTTCTTAAGTAAGAAGAGTCATACATTCGAATACTTTAAGCAGTTTAAAAATATGATTGAAAGACAAACATCGAAACAGATAAAAATTCTCTACTCTAATCAAGGGGAAGAATACAAGAAATATGAACTCATTAGATATTGTAAAGATCATGGAATTTCACAGTAGTTTACAGTACCCCATACTCCATAGCAGAATGGAGTAACAGAAAGGAAGAACAGAACTCTCGTGGAATGTGTGAGAAGTATGCTGAAAGGAAAGAATCTTTCAAATGGTTTTTGGGCTGAAGCAGTGAGTACAACGATTTATTTAAAAAATAGGAGTCCTACAAGAAGTCTTGAGTTTAAAACTCCTTTTGAAGCTTTGTATGGATAGAAGCCTACAGTAAAACACTTAAGAATATTTGGATGTAAAGCATTTTCTCACATACCCAAGGAAGATAGAAAGAAATTAGACTCAAAAGCCAAGAGATGCACTTTTATAGAGTATTGTTTGTCATATAAAGCATATAGATTATTTAATCCCTCGACTCACAAGATCTTTGTTAGTAGAGATGTTAAATTCCATGAGCAGGATAGTGAAGAAACTGATGAGCACTATGATGGATGGGACAACCCGTACTTTGAAGAAGAAGAAGAAGAAGAGAACAATTAGGATCAGCAACAAACAAAGGGAGAGGATGAACAACAATAGCAACAACAACAACAACATCAACAACAACAACAACAACAACAACAACAACAACAACAAAAACAACAATAGTAGGAAGAAATAAGGTTTGAAACCATTACCCCACCACTTAGGAGATTAGGTAGAAAATCTCAAATGTGTGCAAGATATAGGGAAAATGCATTTATAGCTAGTATGATGAATTTTGTTGAACCATCTAGTTATAAAGAATCAAATGAAAGTAATGAATGGAAAATAGCCATGGAATAGGAATATGATTCAATAATCATAAATAACACTTGGGAATTGGTAGAACTTCCTAGAGGAAAACAGGTTATAGGTTGCAAATGGTTATATAAACTGAAAATTAATGCAAATGGAACTATAGAAAAACTGAAAGCTAGGTTGGTTGCAAAGGGGTCCACACAAAAAGAAGGGATAGATTATGAAGAAACCTTCGCCCCTGTAGCTAAATTGAACACCATCACAATGTTAATTGCCTTAGCTACTAAGAAACATTGGATGATGCACCAACTAGATGTAAAGTCTGCATTTATGAATGGAGAATTGAAAGAAGAGGTTTATTTAGAGCAACCAAAAGGTTTTGTCCAGAAGGGAAAAGAACATTTAGTTTGTAGGTTGAAGAAAGCACTCTATGGGCTAAAACAAGCTCCTAGGTCATGGTATGAGAAAATTGATTCATTTTTTCTGCAAGTTGGCTACAATAGAAGTAATAATGACCCTAATATTTACACCATGAAAGATGAACAAGGATGCGTAGTGCCGATTTCATTATATGTAGATGATTTGATAATTACAAGTGATGTTATATATCTAATTGATGAAATCAAGCAGCAGATGTCACAGATGTTGGAGATGAAGCATCTCGGTACACTTAGATACTGTTTAGGTCTCGAGATCTAGAGAGATTCAGGTCAAACATTTTTGTCTCAAGAAAAGTATGTCAAAGGCCTGTTAGAAAAGTTTAGAATGGATCAGTGTAAGTATGCAATGGTACCATTGCAGCAGAACATCAAATTGTAGTGTGAGGATGGCTCAAAAGTGGCAGATGTAACACTTTACAGACAGTTGGTTGGGAGTCTGATCTACCTAACCACCACGAGACCTGATTTGGCTTATGGAGTCAGCGTGTTAAGCCAATTTATGTCTAAGCCACTTGAAAGCCATTGGAATGCAGCAAAGAATGTTTTGAAGTATCTTCAAGGTACTGTAGCTTATGGAATTATTTACACTGACTCTTCTAATGTTAGACTCACACAATTTGCAGATTCAGTTTGGGGAGGAAATGTAGATGATCACAGATCTATAACAGGTTATGCATTTAGTCTTGGATCCACGGTGATCACTTGGAGTAGCAAGAAGCAAAACAGAGTCTCCTTGTCCTAAGGATAAGCAGAGTATCAAGCCAGAGTATCAAGCCATGTGTGTAGCAACGTGTGAAGCGGTTTCATTGTAGAGACTTATCTAGGATGTTGGAGAAGAACAGACAATCCCAACAACAATCAGATGCAACAAATAAAGTTCAATCAAGCTCAACAAATAAAGTTCAATCAAGCTCAACAAATAAAGTTCAATCAAGCTGGGCAGCAATCCGGTGTTTCACAAAAACACGAAACATATTGATACTCAATTCCATTTTGTAAGGGAGAAAGTGCAATCTAAAGAAATTCTTTTGGAATATCGTAATACATGTGATAATGTTGCGGACATTTTCACTAAGCCCCTTGGAAAACTTAAGTTTCAAACTTTTAGGGAGATGTTAGGCATATATGTGAACCCATTCTCCATTAAGGGGGAGTGTTGAAGATAATGGAGAATATCCTAGAATAGGTAGAGTTGGTTCAATTAGCCTGAGGATAGGAATTAGTTTCTATTTCTTAGGATGTTTTTCTAACTTTCCTAAAACCATGTATTCTATTTAATGTGTAATTTTGATGAACAATGCAGAGCATTTTGCAGAGCCAAACTCAAACTCTCGTGGTTCAGACTCTCTTTAGTAGAGTTGACCAGTGCGTTTTATTTTGAGTGACACCCTTTTATCTTAGTTAAGTTGAAACCTCCCTTGAGGTAATGAATCTTCCTAGAGATGGGGAAATTATGCAAATAAAGATACACAAAAATGAATCAACAAACCTTCAAACTTATAGCCAATATAACTACAAGATATTTATTTAAAAATGTTGAAAATGACAAACATTAATTGCCTAAAATATAAAAAAAATTAAAATAAAATATATCACAAATTCTAAAATATGGTTAACAAAAGATAAAAAAATCATGAAAATTATAAAAATAAATTAAATATTGTAAATTAACAATAGAATGAATTCAAAACATAAATACATAGGTTTGACTTATATGTAAAATTATTTCATAATCTTTTTGAGTGCAAAATGATTTAGTGCTATGATTTAAGTAGATCATAAATGCAATACTCTCTTTAATAACCACTTATAAACTAGTGCATAAAATAATAGATTTTAACTTCATTAATAACAATAGACCATAAAATTTAGTGGAAAAATAAATTTTCAGTTTATTAACAACCATCTACAATAAAATATAATTAAGCTATTATGAATGATAAAACAAAATTTTGGCTCTCAATTACATCTTATAATTAAGTTATTAGGAATGATAAAACAAAATTTTGGCTCTCAATTACATCTTATAATTAAGAATGATAAAACAAAATTTTGGTTCTCAATTACATCTTATAGCTATAAAATATCCAAAACAAATGTTCAAAAGTCTAGAGTGTGACCAAATACAAAAATCAAACCTCCAGATAACGCAATCAAAGCTCTCACTTAAATGTTAAGTATCCCTAAGATGTCATACCGGAGGGAAAAGTCACGAAGAAGAATGTAGAAATGTGTCAAACAAGCACTTAATGTCACACTTTAGGGAAAGGTCACGAAAGAAGAATGTAGAAATGTGTCGTACAAGCGCTTAGAGATCACATGATCACGAAGGAGAAGAGGTCAGAGTTTAAACGATTTTGTGACCATGACGGTCTAAGCTGTAAAATCTATCCACAATTGATAGACATGGGAGGTAAAACATCGTGAAGTACTTATTATTGTAAGGTCTTCACATAACTTGACCAATTATTTTTGCTGAGCATTCATAAGCCTAAGATGCTTAAACATCATAGACAATGGAGAAATTGAGAATGATTATGAAGATGTATAAATTAGCTGGGGTTTAGTGTTTATAATTAGCATTCAGCTAAAAGGGAGGAAAGTAAAAAGGATAAAATTGTTTGGCTATATATGAAGTTATATAGGCTTTTACTTATAATTTTAATGACAACATTTCACAAATATAAAGATTGTTTTTTTAATCACTTAAAATATTTATAGATTGATATATAGTTTATAGTTATTAGTTTATCAACAACCATAGTTTGATATATAGTTTTTGTTGATAGTATAATTTATTACTAGTTTTACTAGCAATTTTAGTATTGTGCAAATATTTTTGTGTAATTTTCTTTTTTAAGCTTGGAAGGGCTACATCTTCATCATGTCCAATATATCACCAGGATCATGAATTGGTGACTTCACATCAAGGAGTGCCTTAACAAAGCACCCTATCACCATCTATCAAACCCTGGGGAGCAATATCTTACAATTTGAAAACCCTATTTAATTGAACTTGAAATCCTTAGTAATGTAAAATTTGATTGAATTAAATTGTATAGATGAAATTTTTGTTTATACCATTTTAAATAACTTATATAACTTAAACATCATGTAGTAACACACATATAAATGCATAATTAAGCACTGCCCTATAAACAATAATACATAAACTGGAAGAAGAGAAGACTTTGAACCAACTAGTTTTCAATGAGATCCATTGTGCACTGTGATTAATGTTTGATAGTCTAATGTATCACTAATTTGCATACTATATTATTATTTGAGTGATTTTTTTAATTATTTGGAGTTTTAAAACTAGAATTTGGCTAAATTTGATTGTGGTTAAATAATGTTCTTATTACTTATTAAAAACATGTTTTTGAATGTATAAATGGGTTTAGCCTCTATCAAAATATACAATTCATAAATCAAACTTAGGATTCCAACAAATTCTTGTGAAATTTTAAGTAGATTTGAAAGAAATAAAATTCTTATAATATGGTTTGGAAACAAGTTTGTGCCCTATGTTAATTTTTTTGAAAATAAGTTAAAATCTTCAAAAAATTTTGTATGAAGCTGAATCCATATCCCAATTAAAAAAATAAAAAGATATAAACACTCTCACCATAAAATTTTCCTAGAGAATTTTTGACTAGATTCTAAAGAGAAATTGCCTCATTAGACAACGTCCTTTGCAAACTGGTAACGTCCTTTGCAAAGTGGTAAACTGGTGGAACAACATAGGAATTTCAAAAACTAGCCTCCCTCATGAGGTTGAGGAGACTCACTACGGATGTTCGAATTGCTTCATCAAAACTGTCCAACTTTGTCAGAAAATATCCGACATGAAATGAGATAACGTGAGAGAAAAGCGAGCGAGCTTTACTGTGGCGCTCAAATACTAAAGATGGCCACCTCGCTCATCAATATCCAAGCTGATTGCTTTCAAAAGGGGTGTGTCGCAATCTGATCACGTCAGATGGTTGTATTGTACGCTACTCCACTGCTTTACTTTTGCTTTTCTGGTTATTGAAAACTACTCATCCCTTCCTGCCCATCCACGCTTATTTGATTAATTGGGGCATGGAAGGTCCACGGGCAGCGTGCACGCGCGCATACTGTTTAGGGTTTGTTAGTTCGTTGGGCTGTTAGTGTCTCTTCTCCTCTGGAGATAGCGACTGCCTACCTAAACCACTTTTAGAAGAAGACTCAGAGAAGCAGATATATATACAATGTGAAAATTTAGTTGTGTATCCATCCATCATTGAGTTATGCAGCCTGCGAGTGTCATAATATTCCAGCGCAACTGTGCCGCTTTGGCGGAGATAAACATCATGAGAACGAAGGCGGTGGAAATTGGGCTTTCCTTACAGTCAAACAGAGAATGTTCAGCCTGCAGCAGACATGGATGGCATCCATGACCACAGGGACAGCCGGCTGGCGCTATCCTAACTGAGCTTAGTATTTGTTGAGATGGAATTAATGAGTAAACTTTGCATATATTCAAGAAACTTGCATGGCTCCATCTCTTGACCTTGCAAGACCAAAAGGGTGGTACTTCCAATCTGTAGGGGAGAGAGTTTTGGCCTCACAAAGATGGCAGTATTCTTGATCTCACAAATAGTTTATCCCTCCTGAGCTTCTCCTAACAAAACAGTTTTCTTCTATTATTACAATCAATTGTAGTATTTCTTTCACTTCTTCCATTCTGGGGGAGAGTGATCTAAGTGCAACTATGTGATACCTCCTGTCACGTGATTTTAAGCATTGTCACTTCAGTTTGGATTATTCATTTAGCCATTGACTTGCATCTGCATGTTAATTTACACTGCCACAACCACGTTGACTTGCATTTGCAATTTTAATTTAGATTTTATAAAGTTCAAATTTACATTTCATAATATTGTGAATCAGTGTGACCCAAATTATATTATGTGAATTCCTTTACTATGAAATATTGTGAATTGATTAATTTCCTGTACTGAGAGCTTAGCAGATCGTTTCATATCCGTAGAGACTCTATAAAACCCTACCACATATATATTGTTGAACAGAGATCTAAGTAGCGTATCGTGCAGGGAGCAAGCTGACATTTTGGAGGAATTTATCCATGCATGACTATGAAGAATTTACAGATCCTTCTTGTTCCCTGCTAATTTATAGAGTTTGACTTAATCAGTTGCATCGGTTACTTCTCCCATTTGTTGATTTATTTACTATATATTTTTAACATGAATAATTTACTTGATTTGCAAAAATTTAGAAGGATATCTAACAAAGTGATGTTAAAGTAACAGCATAAATCTTCTAGGTTGCGGTTGTAATGGTCGTTTTCCGGTCATATTTTTTATTCAATTTGACTTAAAAAATATTATCTATATGTGAGAATCACAAGTTTCAAGTAACCTTAATATTATAGGAATTTGGGACTGAATTACGTATATATTCAAAAACTCAAGTGTAATAAAAAGTAACCATACATACATTTTTTATTACTGAACAGGCCAAAAAGAGTTGTCTATAATCTTATTTTTTAGAGATTCAGGTGACGGAATCCCGAAGAAATTGAAGTTAAATTTTGATTTGTTGCAGTTAAAATGGTTTTTTAACTTCATATTTGGATTCAGCCCCATTAAAACTCTTGGGAAGCTTTGATTGTGCAGAAAATAGCTATCAAACTTGAGATTCTAATAAATTGGGTCCGGATTTTGACAGGAAAAAGCTTCCAAAAAATCTCATAGACAACTGCAACCAAAACATCAAAAATTAAAAGTCCGCCAATTTTAAATACTCTTAATTATAATATTAAATATTACTAAAAAAATAATATGACACATTTATTAATATATGGTATTATTTAATATATTCTTAAATACTCTTTATTAATATTAATATACAAAATAATTAAATATAACTAAAAAATAACATGATACATTTACTGATATATAGAATTATTTGATGCATTCTTAAATGCTCTTTATTAATATTAATATACAAAATAATTAAATATAACTATAAAGTGACTCAAGATACTCTTACTCTTTATTAATGTATATTGTTATTAGATACATATAGACCTGAGTAAGAAGAGAAAGTCAAACTTTAAATTTAATTAAAACTAATGATTAATGATACTTTTTGATGATACTTTTTGAAGATAAGATTGATAAATATTTAATGAAATAGTTAAATTTTAAATAGAGTTTGGAATTAATGTTGATAATATTTTTAGATAAGATTTATAAATATTTAAAAAATAGAATATTATGATTAAAGGTAAATTGCAAAAAATATAGATTAAATTATAAGAAATAGAAAAGAAAAGTGAAAAGAAGAGACAATTAACCAGTGAGAAGTCCATAATCTAGAAAATTTTAAAGATAAGATTCATAAATATTTAATGAAGTAGTTAAATTTTAAATAGAGTTTGGAATTAATGCTTATAATATTTTTAGATAAGATTTATAAATATTTAAAGAGTAGAATATTAGGGTTAAAGGTAAATTGCAAAAAAATATAGATTAAATTATAAGAAATAGAAAAGAAAGGTGAAGGGAAGAGACAATTAACTAGTAAGAAGTCCATAATCTAGAAAATTTTAATTTGAGTAACATTTTATAAAGACTGAAGATTTTAATTTGAGTGACATTTTTATAAAGATGGAAGAGTTAAATAACAATTTGATACTAAATAGTTCAGAAATTCAATAAAATATGAAACCTATCAAATAAGAAATGAATAAGTTTATAGAGCTAAAACATGAAACAAAAGTCCACAAATAAGCCCAGGAACCATCATTTTTGGTTTAAAAATAAGAAATAAAGACACACTAGTGAGAGAAGAACTACAAAATAACACATTTAAACCACTTGTATCCTAAAAACAAAGAGGTTTTGCAAAATAATTAAATATAAAGAAAGCTTAATTTGGGTTAAGATAAGTCCTAATTATTATAAGTATGACAAATTAAGTATAACTTCTTGTTTGAAAAGGTTAAGAATATTTATAAATGAATACTTTATTTTACAAGACCAAGTTGAATTAAGAAAGTAAGTTCAAAAGGTAAAGTAACTAGGAAAATAAGATAATGGACAATAATTTGAAATCGAAAAGATAGTGTTAGGAATAGTGGCCAAAAAGATAACAATAAATAGGAATTTAGGACATGATACTATAGATTGTGTCCCATTTTGGAACTATCGTGGATTTGTATGGACCTAAGGACCTATGTTAAGTTGGATCTTGAGTGAAAATTGATTATTTTGCTTGTTGAAATGGGGCCCCTAAGAAAGAAAGTTATTTTGATCCATATGAAACAAGAGATCTTGTTGTAAAGGGAATGTAATCACTACTTGTTACATTACAAAAAAAAAGGGAGTTTTCCTCACATTAGGTTTTGCAAGAAAGACCCTTTCAATGAGTGCATGTGAATGCAGATTTCAAATATTAACGGTAAGTAGATTTATATAGAAATATGTTATTTCATGCCTATTAATTCTACCTTTTATAATAAAAATACTTTAGATAAAAACTTTCTTTACAGTGACTTAGAATATGATATTTATATATTGAAAAGTGAAGGAAACATCCTCTTGTTAGGATAATTTAATGCTAAAATAGCAACTAATCAAGCTATCCTTTCTAGCATTGATTCCAATCCCAATCCTCTATGGCTACATGAGGAACTTGTTTTAGCTAGCATATACAAAAGAAAATTTGAAGACTTTGGTGAGATTTTTTTAGTATCAAGCTAATCAAGCTTTGTAGTTCTCAAGTTCTAATAATATACAATGGTTTAATGAAGTGCAAAAAAACCATTCAAATGAATTATATTCTTCATCTTGGAAACAATTTGGTACATTAACCCAAATCTAACTTCCTAGATACAACTAAATAATAAATGTTGACATCTTGAAAGTTTTTATTTTTCATAGGGTATTCTATACTGATAATTAATTTTAATGATTTAGTTATTTTTCACATTCTTATTCATTATTTCATAATTAAGAAATTTGATGGCGAGGGTGCAGACATTAGGGATAATCTCTCCAATTTGGCAGCAATCTACTGAATATCCACCTCAATTTCCCTTGAACTATCTTCAGGCTTATCAGTCATTACACTGATAGCTTCATTGTTCTCCACTGAACCACAATCTTAATGGATTATTGAAACAAGACTTTATTAGTATTGGCAGTAATTCTTAATTCTAAAAGAATTACGCCAAACTGTCTAAAGCTTTATGAGAGGGATTATATATCAACACTATCGATTGATCTCATGATGGATGGGCTTACACAATATAAGGTCGGGACATTAATTCAACTGAATTACTTTATAATATAATACGCTTTATATTGTTCCTTCCCATGTCGCCGATCTCCAAAGATCACTATTCCAATACGCAAATACCTCCTTGGACTCGCGCTCCCTCATGTTAATCCCTATGATATTGAGCTCCTGCACATAACAATTTCAAAGGCCCTTCTATGATGCGGTATTGGTTCGAACTGATAAGGGTAAGAATCAATATAAATAAGGTTTCACGTCCCACTATTCCCTTAAGAAATTATTGTAATTACTCTGCGTAAAGAGAGTTCTCCTCTGTCATATATAAAAATGAAATCAAGTGCTCGCAGCCGTCACAATGAAAAGGAAAAAAATATAAATTGCTACCATACACAGTAGAGGCATTAAGCAGATATAGCAATGCAATTCGACCCTCTTAATACACAACACATTCAATTATTGAATACATCCATCCATACTAACAGAAAATCTTTGAGTTTTTGAGAACGTCAAGAGGAAAGTTCAATGATAATTCTTCCCCTCTCTCTCCTGCGAGCTTGGCAGCCACTTTATTTTTATATTAATAATGGATAGGTCTTCTCAGACCTTGTCTATTACAAAAGCAGGCTTTTTACATAACGATTTAAGGCGTAAAAGCTTTATTACAACTTATCTATCTGTGAAAAAGATAACATGTTTTATTCTCTACTCTTATCCTATTTTTTTAACTAAAAAGATAGCATGTTTTATTCCCTATTATTATCCTATTTTCCAACTAAAAAAACATAGAAATTGTAGGCTAAAGGACCCCACTCCCTTGCCTGTAGATTTTTTTTTATTTTTGGAATAAGTTGGAAGAATTTTCCCCTTTGAGTCACATGCTCCTGCATCACACTCCTCAGGACAAAATTCTTCATGGGCTCCTGTCCATGAGCTCATCTACAGATTTGCCCAGTTTCTGTAGAGTGTCTTGCGTAACCCAAGTAACTTCACCGATTGGCTGTCCCTTCCATTTTACCAGATACCGGAAGTACTCTCGTCTCCTTGTCTTCTTGTGCACCTTCTTGTCCAGAATTCTTTCTGGCTGTAAATTCTTTGCTGTGGGTAACTGTTTTACCAGTTAATATCTGAAGTCTCTTGATCCTATGTTGTGTCAGCTGTAGCTTCATTCTCATACTTATACAAGTCTGCAACATTAAAAATTAGTGATATTCCCACACGAGGTGGTAATTCAATCTCATAAGCATTTGCAGAGAATTTCCTCAGTGTCCTGCATGGCCCAATTTTCTTGGATTTTAACTTATTATACTCCCCTTTTGGAAATCTCTCCTTCCTGAGATGTGCTAAAACCAAGTCTCCAATTTCAAAGTTCACTTCTCTTCTCCTCATGTATGCTCTAGTTTTGTACTTGATGTTGCTATCTTGCAGCTGCTGTTTCACCTGTTCATGTATCGCTTGCATTCTTGAAGCAAAGTCTTCACCTTCTACACTTCTCATTTCTTCTTTTCCCAAATTCCTTAATTCAGATAGTCCTCTAGGATGCATTCCATAAACAATATGGAATGGGCTCTGTCCTGTTCTCCTGTTCGGTGAGTCATTATATGCGTACTCAACTTGTGGTAACACTTGATCCCATTGCTTTGGATGCTCTGTAGTAAGGCTCCTCAAAAGATTGCCTAAACGTTTGTTCACAATTTCGGTCTGTCCATTAGTTTGAGGATGATAGGCAGAGCTGAAACTTAATTTAGTCCCCAACTTCTTCCATAGTGTTCTCCAGAAATTTCCTACGAACTTTGAATCCCTGTCTAAAACAATGCTTTTGGGCAATCCATGCAATCTTACAATTTCTTTAAAAAACAAGTTAGCAATGTGAGAAGCATCACTAGTTTTATAACATGGAATAAAGTGTGCCATTTTTGAAAATCTATCCACTACAACAAAGATTGAATCATACCCTCTTTGATTCTTTGGTAATCCCAACACAAAATCCATACTTACCATATCCCAAGGCCTATCTGGAATTGGCAATGGAATATACAATCCTGTGTTCTCGCTTCTTCCTTTTGCATAATGGCAGACTTTACAATTTCTTACATACTTCTCTACTTCAGATTTCATTTTTCGCCAAAAATAAAATATGTTGAGTTGCTCAAAAGTCTTCTCTGTACCAAAATGTCCAGCAAGTCCTCCACTATGCTCCTCTTTGATTAAATTCTCTCTCATCAAATAGGTTGGTATGCACAACTGATTTTTCTTAAATAACAGTCCATCTTGTAGGAAATAATCCAACCACTTGCTCCTATCCGCCAAGGCAGGATTTTTACAAGTCTCAAATGCCTCTTTAAAATATGAATCGGTCTCATATAATTCCTTAGGAAAATCAAAACCCAACACTTGGATTTGACTTTCTTGCAACAATACATTCATTCTACTTAAGGCATCTACAACTTTGTTTGACTCCCCGGTTATATGCTTCAACACAAAGTGAAAACTTTGAAGATATTCTACCCATTTAGCATGTCTCTGGTTGAGTTTTGGCTGCTGCATTATAAACTGCAATGCATGGTTATCTAAATAGAGAATAAATTCTTTTGACATTAAATAATGCCTCAATTTATTTAATGCATGCACAACTGAGTAAAACTCCTTATCATAAGAAGAATACTTCCTTTTTGCATCATTTAGCTTTTCACTGAAATAAGCTATTGGTCTATCTTCTTGGCTTAAAACTCCTCTAATTTCTTCTGCGTTGGCATCACACTTAACTTGAAAAGTTTTTTTAAAATCAGGAAGAACCAAAACAGGCTTTTTAGTTATTTTCTTCTTTAACAGCTGAAAATTCCTCTCTGCTTCAACAGTCCATTTAAATGGTTGTTTATCCTTTTTTATGGTCTCAATAATAGGTGCATTAATCTTACTAAAATTCTTAATGAATTTTTTGTAAAAACTAGCAAGACCATGAAAACTCCTTACCTCAAAAACACTTTTGGGTGAAGGCCACTCCACAATTGCTTTGATATTCTCTGGATCCATCTTCAACCCTTCAGCTGAGATAACAAATCCCAACTACAAAAGCTCCTCTTTCATGAATAAACATTTCTTCAGGTTCAACAATAGTTTTTCTTGCTGTAGCTTCTGCAGGACATAATTTAAATGCCTCAAGTGCTCCTCCTTGGACCTGCTATAGACTAATATATCTTCGAGATATACTATTACAAATTTACCAATAAATTCTTTAAGAACTTCATTCATAAGCCTCATGAATGTACTTTGTGCATTTTACAACCCAAAAGGCGTCACCCTCCACTCATATAATCCTTCATTGGTCTTAAAAGCGATTTTCCACTCATCCCCTTCTCTTATCCTCATCTGATGATACCCACTTTTAAGATCTAGTTTTGAAAAATATTTTGCACCAGACATGCAATCCATTAAATCTTCAATTCTGGGTAGCGGAAATCTGTACCTGATTGTGATCTTATTAATGGCTCTTGAATCTGTACACATTCTCCTGCCTCCATCTTTCTTTGGGCTAAGCACTGTTGGCACCGCACAAGGACTCAAGCTTTCTTTGATCAACCCCTTGTCAAGCAATTCTTGCACCTCTTTCTTAACTTCTTCATTTTCTACAGGAGTCATTCTATATGTTGCTTTGTTAGGTAGGCTTGCTCCAGGAATCAAGTCTATATGATGGCTGACTCTTCGAATGGGCTGTAATTCATTAGGAAAATCATCAACAATAATATCATAATATTTCTCCAACATTTCTTGAATTTCAACGGGTAAATTAGAAACCTTAGTAGAATTCATTATTACCTTGGGCTTGCAAATTACACCAAAATTTACCTCATTTTCTTCATTCTTCTTCAGGTATTCCTTTCCTCCAAGTAACAGAGTTTTTGGATCAGTCTTCTGTCCCGGTCCATCTTCTTCTTGCAGAGGCAACAACGTATGATTGACACCATCCTTTCCAAACTTGTAGGTGTTTCTCTTCCCATCATGTATGGATCCTCTGTCATATTTCCAAGGTCTTCCAAGCAATATGTGACACACGTCCATAGGCATCACATCAAAACAATTTTATCTTTGTACTTGCCCACTTGAAATTCCACTTCACACTGTTCACTTACCAACAGTTGATGTCCCTTTTGCAACCATGACAGTTTATAAGGTGTTGGATGCTTCATTGTCTTCAGCTTCAATTTCTCCACTACTTCTGTAGAAACCAAATTATCAGTGCTGCCACTATCAATGATCATCTGGCAACATTTCCCTTGGACTTTGCACACTGTCCTGAATAAAGTCTTCGTTTGTGGTGGTTCAACCATCTCCTTTGCTGGCTTAAGCAGAACTTTATTAACTACTAGAGCTTCTCCTCTTTCTGGTGTATTTTCTTCTTCTGGTACTGCTGCCACTAGTGCCTCTCCCTCAACTGGAGCAACAATTGAATTCCTTTACTTTGTTTTTGCATTCTCTGGGCACTCAAAAGCTCTATGTCCCAGCTTATTACATCTGTAAAATCTTATTTCTCTGCCTCTTCCTCTGCCTCCTCTTGCTCTAGAAAAACTCCCTCTGCCTCTTGCATCACCTCCTGTGGGTGCATGCTGGGTTGAGCTACTGCTAGCTCCTTCTTTAGGTGCTATAGATCTTCCACTACCACCTTGACTTCCTTTTCCTCTGAAAGTCCCTCTCCCTCTGGCAGACTGCTTCCTCATGAGTTTTTCTTCAGCTTTGAGTGCTATCTGATAAGCTTCCTCTACTATTTTTGGAGACAACAAACTCATCTCATCCTGAATGTCCATCCTGAGGCCATTCATATATCTAGCCACCTTCTCATCTGTGTCTTGGGCTTCTCCAGCTCTTATGCTCACCTTATAGAACTCTTCTGTGTATTCTTTTACTATCAAAGCTCTTTGTCTAAGATTTTTCATTTGTCTAAACAATGTTTGCTGATAATTACTGGGAAAAAACTTACCTTTTAACTTTGCTACCATTCTGCTCCAATTATTGATTGGCTACTTACCAAGTCTCCTCCATTCTGCCTCCACACCATCCCACCAGAGCGCTGCATGGCCTTTTAATTTGGTGAAAACAAACTTTACTTTCTTCTCATCTTCTGTTTCTTCATAATCGAACAATTTCTCCATGCTATTAATCCAGTCGATCAATTCTTCTGGTTAAAGTCCTCCTTGGTATACCGGTACTAATTGGTTCCATGGCCAGGCTCTAGATTTCAACACTGACTAAAAGAACCTCATCTTAGGAGTAACCTGTACAACTTCCTCCTCTTCTGTAGCTTCAATTTCGGGTTCACTGACATCTCCATCATCTATGTTTCTGTCTGAGGTTAATGCATCCAATCTAGCTCGCAGCTCTTTTATGGTTTCCATTATTTCAGTATTCATAATAGGTCATCCGCTTCCACCATGTCCTCGTCCTCTTCCAACTCTGAAAGCAATCCTTCTCCTCCTCCTGAGATTCAATTCAATGTCAGTTGATGGCTCTAATACCACTATTGATGGCGAGGCTGCAGACGTTAGGGATACTCTCTCCAATTTGGCAGCAATCTCCTGAATATCCGCCTCAATTTCCCTTGAATTGTCTTCAGGCGTATCAGTCATTAAACTGATAGCTTCATTCTTCTCCATCGAACCACAATCTTAATAAATTATTGAAACAAGACTTTATTAGTATTGGCAGTAATTCTAAAAGAATTACGCCAAACTGTCGGAGGCTTTATGAGAGGGATTATATATCAATGCTATCGATTGATCTCATGATGGATGGGCTTACACAATATAAGGTCAGGACAGTAATTCAACCAAATTACTTTATAATATAATATGCTTTATATTGTTCCTTCCCATGTCGTGGATCTCCAAATATCACTATTCCAATACGCAATTACCTCCTCGGACTGGCGATCCCTCACGTTAATCCCTATGATATTCAATTCCTGCACATATCAATTTCAAAGGCCCTTCTATGATGTGGTATTGGTTCGAACTGATAAGGGTAAGAACCAATATAAATAAGGTTTCACGTCCCACTTTTCCCTTAAGAAATTATTGTAATTAATCTACGTAAATAGAGTTCTCCTCTGTCATATATAAAAATGAAATCAAGTGCTGGCAGTCGTCACAATGAAAAGGAAAAAAAATCTAAATTTCTCCCATACACAGTAAAGGCATCAAGCGGATATAGAAATGCAATTCGACCCTCTTAATACACAGTGCAGTCAATTATTGAATACATCCATCCATACTAACAGAAAATTGTTGAGTTTTTGAAAATGCTGAGAGGAAAGTTCAATGATAATTCTTCTGGCACCGTCCCTCTCTCTCCTGCGAGCTTGGCGACCACTTTATTTTTATATTAATAATGGATAGGTCTTCTCACACCTTTTCTATTACAAAAGTAGGCTTTTTACATAATGATTTAAGGCGTAAAAACTTTATTACAACTTATCTATCTGTGAAAAAGATAGCATGTTTTATTCTCTACTCTTATCCTATTTTTTTAACTAAAACGATAGCATGTTTTATTCCCTATTCTTATCCTATTTTTTAACTAAGAAAGCATAGAAATTGCAGGCTAAAGGACCCCACTCCCTTGCCTGTAGATTTTTTTATTTATTTTTGGAATAAGTTGGAAGACTTTTTCCCTCTGAGTCACATGCTCCTGCATCAAAATTGCTCATAAGACTTCAAAAATATAACACTTATGACAGTAAGATCATGAAGAGACAACCAAACAAAGAACACAAGAGTTTACATTAGGAAAACACACATGGGGGAAAAACCCAACCACCTTTTCCTTAGAAAAATTATTCACTCCAACAAGAGACACACCTAGAAATCCTAGTCGTTTATAAGGTCAAACTCACTAACAAAATAAGGATGGTAAAACCTCGTTTGTTAACTTCCTCGTCAATTCAACTGGTTTCCCATTAATTTTGGTCTAGTATGTTCTACTAGGGCATAATTTTAGCCTCATAACTTTCCCTGGATAGACTAAGTCTTGTTTCCTTTTGAATTTTAGTCTTTCAACAAAGATTGCTTCCTTAGAAATATGGTCGTCCAACATAAAATGCTACCATAGAGATTTGGTCCTACAACACATAGATTTATGAGACCTGTTAGTGTCAGTATTTGCAGCCTTCCTCCAGTGATCTGACATGCTCTTACAAAGTGATTTTAAGGTGTCAAGGTCAAATTTTGTCATTTCAGAGCATCTTCAAGTAAAATTTGGTCACTAGGCATTAGCTTTAGGGTTTTCTTTTACTCTTGTCAAAGTTGTCCAAGTGTCGGTCTATGTCAATATTCAGCTAAGTGTACCATCATTTATAGGGTTTTCATCATCATGTCAAATTCCACTGGGTCATTTTACACCTTCTTCATGCTTTAGTTGTGCCTCGGTAAAGTTCATTTCCCTCTCCTAGGGTTTGGAAGGTAATTTCTCTTGGATGGTCAAATCATCAGAAAAACTTGTATCTTGATGTTCATACACCTTCCCCTATCCATAATATACCTTATTAAACACTTCCCATTACAAAAATCCCCCAAATTCCTCATTTTCGCACAAACCCTAGTTTCTTGCTACAACTTGGCAATTTTCTAGGTTGGGCCTGCATTTAGCCCTTTTTGACCCCTTCCCCTCACTCAATATTTGGAATTCCACTTTCCTTTGCTTCCTAACATCCCTCCCTACTTCCAAAAAATTTCTCAAGAATTTAGAAGCCCCTTATCCCCTTCATTTTGCTTCATTTCGACAAATCCCTAGTTCCACACATCGAGGTAGGTTTTACTCAAATGATGTTTCTGAGCAAGAAAAGAGGAATTTGGAAAACCTGAGAGAGATTTTTGTCTACAAAAGGCCAAGGAAGAAAAACCTCCTTCACTGTTTACACAGGTGTCATGGTTTTAGAGAAATGTCAAAAATACAATTGCCTCGGGAGAATTGATGCACCTCTGAAGTATCCTTGGGAAAATCAAAATTTCTCCTAGCTTTGTTAGCCAAATGACTTGTTTGATACATCAAATGACAACTAGACACGTAAATCTTTCCAATGCGCTATCATGAGCTCAATTTGGAGTTGAGGAAGACCTTCAAAAGTTGACTGCAATAGCACTCTGCCTTGAGGCAGCCTCATTTGGCACATTTTGATCAGTCTTGGGAGATTTGATGTTTTATAGTGCAAATGAACTCCAAATTGTAAAGTTCTAGTTGGGTTGGAAATAATACTCAAATACCTTTCCAACGAGCTATCCCGCACCTAATTTGGACATCGGGAAGGCCTCCAAACGTCTTTTGGAAAAAGTGCTATGCATTGGGTGGTGGCGCGGCGCATTGGGTTTGTGTGCGGCGCACATGACATGCGCGGCGCATTGAGCAATTTTCCGGAGTGTAAAAATACACTGGTGTGGCGCATATGGTGTTCTGGGCACGTTGGGCTGGTGTGTGGTGCACATAACCTCCAAGGCAAAAAACATCATGGCTTCAATCAAAATCAAATCTCTTCAACTTATTTGATCCAAGTAAGTGTTAAGTGGCCTTTGCCCTTGATTTCAGTCTGTGTTTGCTGTGATTTGGGAAGGTGGTTGTACAAGTTTGAAGGCCAAACTTTAAACCCAATATTTATATCAAAATTTCTCCATAGGGTTTATGTTTGAAGTTTAAAGTTTGCTTGTGCGTGCCAAATTGTTCACACTTCATTCCCCATCACCGTCACACTGTTATCACAGTCCTTTCCCTTTTCCCTTTGTCCCAAAACCAATTATATCCTTTGTACCCATTTTCCTTATCACTAAACCCTACTAGCGCTCCTCCTATCATATCACTTATAAACTCCAATTCCTAAAACGGTCAAGTGACTGTCCCTACATCCTTAAATCCACTTGACTTAAATATATTTATCCCATCTATAAACTACGAAATCTCCATCACAATCCCCCTCCCATGTCATTTACAAAAGCTATGAAATCCCAAAGTTCCCAAACATAAATCAAGTGATTGTTATTGTATTAATTGCACTTGACAAACCCCCATTGTTCCCACTGTCCCATTTTTACCACAGTCCCTCATTTCCCTTTAGCACACATTTGGAATTGAAACAAGAGACCAAGTTCTCATTTTTCATTCTCAACAAACCAAACATACAATTGGCATAGACTTTCAACACCATGGAGGCAGACACCGATACATTATATGACCAAGACTGTGACTTTACAACTGAAACTGCATGCACCAGGAGGGCACTAAAATGTCGAAAAAGGGAGGATAGACTCTGAATCTTGGTTGAAGCCTCTTTGGCTAAGCATGATACTTTATGAGCCACCTTTAGTTCAAATTTCAAGGAATTTGGAGAAAATTTTGTCAATTTTGAAATTTTTGGTTACAAAACAGGTTTTTCAGTGCTACGCGTAGCGCCACTTGGCGCGTGTTTATAATTGGGAGGTCTCCAGGAGGAAAACTTTACATTTTTGGATTTTTCATCAAACTTTATGTATTCTCATGGATTACCTAAGGATTTCATCAAGTTCTAGGTTTCCTAAAGAGTCAAAAACACCCTTAAAATGACCTCACTGCCCCTATTTTGACACACAGAAAGCAGTCTTCGGAGATTGAGGTTTTGGAGGGGAAAATGACATCCAAATCCAGAAATTCCAATTGGTTTCGAAAGTAGACAGGCAGGGATTTTCAACAAGCACACTTAGGACCAATTTTGACTTCAGGAAGTGCCTCAAAATCAGCTCCAAATTGGTGCGACGCACATAAATTTTGGCGCGGCGCGCAGAGAATTTTGGCCTGTTTTTCACTTAGCAGCTCAGAATTTCGCCCAATTTTGACCAGTTTGATTTTTTGATGTAATTATTGATCTATCTTGATGTAACTTGAGAAATATGATGTAATTTTGGCACATATTTTCTTGTTCTAGATGATTCATCCACTAAAAGGTGAAAATTAAATGAATGAATCAGTTTCCTAGCATATAGGGGTAAGTTGTTTGACTACCCAGATTTCAGTTCCTTGTTTAGAATTAGTTCAAACAACTCTTAGAATGATTAGCTCGACCCCTAGAGGCAAGGGAATGGGTTGGGCTAGTCTATATCATGTATTTTCTGAGTCATTTTCAGGGTTGGATACTTGGGATTGATTTGGCATATCATTGTACATTCTATCTCTGCATTTTTGGCTAAGGAAAGACCAGGGTTTTGTAGCACTATTTTGGATCCATGTGGTTTTATGTTTTGATGGTGTTATTCTCTAAGTAATTGTAAGTTCATTAGTGTTATGTATATCATTCTCCTTTCTCTTCTTTTGAATTTGAACAAATGAGTGATTAAGGTAGAATCCATTAACTGATATGCTCTGCCTTTGAATTTGTTTAAATTTCCATGTTTTCATCTGTTTAAGGAGAATTCTTGAGACTCTCTTGCTCTCCTTAGCTCTTCACAAGTCTGATACATCCATTCACTCACTTTAAAGCATCAAAGTGATTGCCTTCCTTGCCCCAATCAGAACTCTGCAGAAACTGTGCCTCATCCCCGAGCCTAATTTGCCTTTCCCTGTTTCCAGCACAAAACCCCCAAAAAACTTAAATCAAACCCTTGCACGTCATACCTAGCCTAAAATTATCTTTTATTTCAGTCATCTCGAGCCTCATAGATCATCTGTTTCCGAGATTGACCTAGAGAGAGCCCTCTCCTGTCCTCATAGGGCTAGCTACGAGGCTGAGCATGGTTTGATGTGGACCTAGAACCTTGCCTTTCCAGCTTGATGCAAATCTAGGCTCTAACAAGACCCAATTTGTTTTGTTCCTAAACCTTCTTCGTTTTCTTTAGATCTTACTCACTTGCCTCATCCCTTCTTTGATTTCTTCATACTTCTTTTATTTTCTTAGGAAGACTGAGTTTCGTGCTTCCTTGGAAAGGAGGTCAAATGTGTCACATATATATTTTTTTTCTCGACCGAATGGGTGTGACTTAGGCCGGGGCTGACTTGAATAGGAGGAAGGCGAACTTGGATTCTTTGGAGCCAAAAAATCAAATATTAAAAATATATTTTTTTCTTCTTTTAAAAACCAAAATAATAATTATGAAGATCAACCATACCCCCAAAAATTCAACACTCCCTCTTAGCTAGGTATGTATTCATAATGACTATCTAGATTCTCTTATGTTGACAAATTTCGCCAAGAAAATTTTATAACAAATTGTCATCATTACCATAATTGGGTCAATAAATGTGACACATGGTAAACTAGTACCATCAAACACTTACCATAATATGGTCAAACAATTTCGACACATGGTAAGTCAATAACATCAACAAGCTACCATATTTAGGACAAAACCTCGTACCAATGGTATATCCTCACCATAATTCGGATCAATACTTCAGACACATGGTACATCATTTAACATCAAATAGTCACCTTGGGTTGGTACCTAACCCATGGCATCCACATTCATCTTTGTCCACCATCATTCGGGTAAATATCTTTGATTGATCAAGATCTTTAACTTCAAGGATGCATTTAGAATTGCATATAACAAAGCATATTAACCACACAACATAAAACACATGAAAATAAGCAGAAAAACATAAGAAGCCATGAGATCAAGACAATGATTTGACTACGAAGTTCACCCAGTGTGATCTATGTCTTTGGGCCCTTCTCAATAGTGAGGAGGCCTTATTTTATTCAGTGGCATCAAAGAAATTAGTTACAAGAAATTTTATAAAAATGACCCTTATACCTCCAATCTTGATGATGGCCTAAAAATGGAGAGCTTAGGTGGAGAAACAAACATCACAACTAAATTCTGGGTGTGAAAAGTGCAAAATTGATTATAAACTTGCCTAATTCTGACATTGTCACCTTTCGCCCTCTAATGGAATCTTCAAGGAATATTTCTAATGCCCTCACTTAGGGTTCCAACCCCTAGACCTGCTCCTTGTTCTGCTTGGATTGAGGTTTGCACCTCCTGGTTCCAACCTCCACCTCTGCTGCACTCCGCGTTGAGATAATGATGAGGGTTTAAGTATTTGGTGCTAGGCAGAGCCACCAAGGAACGAGCCTGTGGCTTATTGGTGGTGGTGTCGACTAGGCAGGGGAAGGAGAATCCCTCACTTTCCCAAAATGGATGATTGTTTTATTAATGAAGGCATCAAATGGTTGGCACGACTGATGATGTTCGATGGTTACATACAATGCTTTGGTTTGGAGGCTTATTTGATATCTATCTATATATATATATATATAATATAATATATATATATTATATATTATATTTATTATATATATATGGTGCATCATTCTGACAGTTAATGCATCTTGTTCATGGTTGAGATTCATGTTACATATATGGCTCTTGGTTCCACCAAGGTTGGGCGGGTTTGGCGGGTGTGGCTTGCCCACCCCAGCCACACACTTTTTTTTAATATTATATGTGATATATCCATGCAAGGGTGGCAGCCTGCCATCCCTATTATTATATTTTTTTGTTTTTCACAACTACATAGCCATTTTTCAACTTGTTGAAAATACAGATTACTAGACAATTATGGGTTCGCAAAATTCACCCATTTCGGTGGCCGATTTAGTGTGCCATGTTTCTGCTAATTTGTTTCCTCCTTGAGCCTACCACTTGGCCAATTTTGATCCAAAATTTGACCATGCAAACTTGGAATTGAGTGATGTTCACACTTTTGGAATTAGGGCCATGGGCATTACAATTTTGTCCTGGTTTCACTTCCATATGAAGACTTTTATTTTTGAGCTATTTTCAAGACCACTTGTATTTCTGGATCCTAGAGGATCATTCCTCCCCACTAAATAGTTTTTGGACTGCCAAAATATTTATGAGTCAACTGGAAAGGGAGGGAATCACTCCCTTAATTTCTCCTTCTCCATCCATCGGGCCTTACTTGGATGCATTCCTTTGAAGGCAATATGAAGGTACTCCATGTCTACCTATCGTGAAGTCCTAATCTTCTTGTTGACAATGATGTCCTCTAGTAGCTTGTCCAAGTATTCAAGTGAAAAACCATCCACTGTAGGAACCCTTCCAACCTATTTGGAATCCATGATCAACGAAGTCTCATAAAGCTTCCATTTTTCAACGTTCACCACTGATTATATCTGCATGTACGCTGGAAAATCGAGACGAAAAGCATTGTCTCCAATCTTCTCCAATATGGTTAATGGGCCATATCGAATTGGTCACAACTTCTTTTCTTCCCTTTTCATTATGTCTTTGCTGATGTGGATCCATACTTTGTCTCCAATCTAGAACTGGTGATCAACTCGATGCTTGTCATGTCGGGCTTTATATTGAGCTTGAATATTCTCCAACTGCTCCTCCACTGCCTAGTGAATCAAATGAATCCATTGAATAAACTTTCGTGCTTTGTCCCTATCAATTTTCCAATGGAATATTCATCTCTCCCAAAGAGCGTGTCTAAGGAATGCTTTGGTAAATAAACGAAGCATGTCTCAAATGGTGAGGTTCGCATGGATGAATGCACTACTCAGTTGTATGCATGCTGAACATAAGGAATTTTCTCATCCCACAACTTGGGATACTTGCCACAATAACATTAGAATAAGTGTATCATTGTGTGGTTGGCAACATATGTTTTTTCGATAGTCTGTGAATGAAATGTCATGCTCCTCTTCAAATTAGTGTCCATCATTCTCCAAAAACTCGTCCAAAACTCTCCAAGAAAGTGAGAGTATCGATAAGAGACAATGGATGTGGGAAACCCAAAGTCGACCCATACAAATTGGAAGAAGAGATGAGAAATCTGCTTTGTAGTGACCTTCTTTTTAAAAGGAATTAATACACATTTTGCTAAATCGATCTAAAATGAATAGTAATGGCCTCTCCTAGACAAAGACAAACCACCTATAAAATCCATCGACACACTTTCCCATGGACAACTCGGAATAGGGAGTGGTGTGCCCTAGTTTTCTATTAGTGTGCTTGCTAACTGAACACAACACACACCCCTTTATATATCGAGTCACAACATTTTTCATGTGAGGCCAATAACATAACCTTAGTAAATAACAAAAAGTTTTCCCTACATCAAAATGACCTAACGCAAGAGAGGTATATGCCTCTTGGATTACATGTATTCATTCATTGGTGGGGATACATAGTTTTCCAAGGTGATACAAAACATTCCATGCAAATGGTAACTATCCACCTGCGATCCATGAGTCAGATTATTATAAATCTCCTTAAAATCAGCAACATGAACATACTATTCACGATAACTTGCAAAATATAAAGAGGCATTTTGCAAAATTATAGATGCAGAAATGGGAGGGTGGGAAAGCATATTTGCCACTTTGTTGTTGGTGCCATTCCTATATTTTATTACCAAGTGAACCTGTTGAAGGAATCCCATCCATTTGAAATGATGTGCCTATTGAATATTGGTTTGTGATTGAAGGTACTACAAGTGATCTATGTGAATGATGGTCTTCTTATCGATCAAATAGTGTTTACACTTCTTCACGCTTTGAACCAAGGCATACAAATCCTTGTCGTATGTGGGATAGTTCACGACACCTTGGGAGAACGTCTCTAAATAGTAACATACATGTTTCCACCACTACATCGAAACTTTTCCCATGGCATATCCACTGGCATCAGTCTCGATCTCGAAAGGCTATTAGAGGCCTAGTAAGGCCAAAAATACTACAGTGCTGATCTTCTCTTTCAGTGCATCAAAGGCTCCCTGCTTCTCTCCTCCCCACTGAAATTTTTGCTTCACACTCGTGAATGCATGTAAGGGGGATGCAATGAGGGAGAAGTTGGAAATGAATCTTCTTCAATATTGTATTGCACCCAAAAATCTATGAACCTTTGTAACATTTGTGGGTTTAGGCCACTTTATGATCACATCAATTTTAGAAGGATCTATTTTCAATTATCCACCATCGACTATCTGACCTAAGTAAACGAAAGAGGTCTTCCCAAACTCACATTTAAACATTTTGACTTACAATTTTTCTTTTTGCAAAACATCAAGAATTTTCTTAACATGACACACATGATCATCCCATGTCCTACTATAAACAAGAATGTCATCTAGATACACAAGTACAACATCATCAAGAAAAGGCCTAAAAATATCATTCATCACCCACATGAATATGGTTAGAGAATTTCATATTTTGAATGTCATCCAACCATTCAAACAACCCCTGTTTCGTCTTGAATGCACTCTTCCATACATCTTGTTCTCCAATCCTGACTTGATGATAATTGTTGAAAATAGCAACAAAAAAAACTAAATATAGAAGAGCTAAAAATAGCATTGCTAAATAGCATTTCAAGATACATTCCAATTTTAGTTAGTCCTTGAACTAAAATTGAGAATTAAAATTCGAAATTGATCTTAGCAACTGTTTGTAAAATAATTAATTAATTCATCTTGAGTTAATCAGTTAAAGAAAATCAAACATGAAGTCTATGGGAAGACATACAACAATTTCCCCTTTGATTGAGGAAGTTATCCCTTGATTGAGGAGATCAAGATGAGTTGTACTTTGAGTTGTAATTAGTTAGCTCAGTTAACTAAGTTAAGTCCAGTTAGATTAGTTCCAATAGTTTGTTGAACTGATTATGAGTTTAGTTAGTTAATGCATGCATGCATGTAACTACTGCACTTCAAATAACTGAATATTCTCTAAAAAATAACTCATGCATGTTAGTTCAGTCATAGACCCAGTTGGGATCCAATGATGGGACAATGTGCTATCAATTGTGGGAATATTCCACTGAGGATATCTCTTGCATGTAGAAGGAATTCATTCCTTGAAGATTCCACAGTTATTTCAGAGTTTTGATGAGCTGTGTGAGAGGCCAATTCATACAGGTGGCAGCATTTAACCCCAGGAGAAACTGCGCAAGGAAATAGGAAGCTTGGAGGACTAAGGAAAGACATATGTTTTGTCTATTCAGTCTATGAGCTGTATTGAGGGATTGTACTGAGAGCTTGATAGCTTGTGAGCTAATGCTTTGTGTAATGCAAACATCCACTTGTATGATAATATAGAGATTAGGGTTTTCAGCTGAGGATTTCCCTAGATTATTCTTTTGTGTCCATGCGTGATTGATTTCTCATTCTTTGTTATATGTGTTATGTTTGATCTTCCTCAATATAGATTAAGCTTCCGCAAGTTTGTTTATAGAAGTAGATCAAGTATTTTGCTTTAATATATTGCATTATTAGGTGATCTACAGTGGGAAATTCTACATGGTATTGGAGCAAAGGTGATCAAAGCGAAGAATAGTATACAAAGAAGAGAGAAGTTCTAAGTTTCAAGTTCTTGATTATGGAATTCAAATTCTTATCACATCTCAAATTTCACCAATGGCGTTCAATGGTTTAAGACTCGAGTATTCCCTTGATGGGAGCTCAAATTATATAGCCTGTAAGGATCGCATGGAAGCAATATTAGAGGACAATGGTTTGAAGGACTTCATTGATCAAGAAGTCCTCAAGCTAGTAGCTTCTAATCCCCAAGAATTGGCTGAATGGAAGAAATGTGTGGCTAGAGCAAGGAGAATCCTTCTGGAGGGAGTTCAAGACCACATAGTCTCGAGTCTCCATGGGAAGGAGACACCATTTTCAATGTAGAAAACATTGAAGGATCTATATCAGAATAGTAGTGATCAGAGAAAGCTGGCGCTGAAAGACAAGCTTCGGAAAATCAAGTGTGAAAAGGGCAACATGATCTCTACATATCTGAGCAAGCTCACCACCTACAGGGATGAGCTTGGAAGTGTAGGGATCATGACAGTTGTTGATGCCATGGTGAGTCTTGCTCTCCTCGGTCTTTGTTACACAGTAATTTGTCACCATTTGTCACCATCCCTGTTACCCCTCTCCCACATCTTGGAGGACCCATTCCCGGACTTGTGAGAAGTGACAAGACTTGAAACCACTTGCCTTATTTACCTCTAAACATGAGCTTCATATGCCCTTAAGACATCTCCTGCTCATTGCCCCTAAAAATAGCCCTTTTTGCATTTGCGCTGGTGCCCTGTGTTATGCTTGCGCCAATGGAGAAAATCCTAATGAAAGGGCGTGCTATTGGCGCTCTGTCCCGGAGTCGCAATCACGCCAACCATCTTGGGCAAAGTTTTCAACCACTCAAACCTCTGAAGGTTCTGTCCACCTCATTCACCAAACTGATTCCAAGTTGAGTGAGGATGGTTTGGCTTCGAATCTCCTTGGATGGAAAGTTGTTTTCCACCATTCGATGGAAGTTTCCAAGTGATGAAGCCAAATCCATGATTGTGGCGGATTGACCTTATCTCTTCCTTTTCCTCTATAAAAGCTTGTTCCCTTGGCTTGAGCAAGCTAGTTCTGGTTCTAATAGCTTTGACTCTTGTGGCAATACTTGTGCTGAAAGGAAGATATCAAAAGGTTGGAGTTGCAAGAAGCCTTCTTTGTATCCATAAGGTTTTCCCTAAGTAAGGAGACTTTGTCACTAAAGAGAGAGAGAGCTTGTCCCTCACCCCTTCAAGCTTTTGCAAGACTTGTGTAGCTGAGCACCCAGCCAAAGGAGGACTTGACGTCAGGACGCTGGTTGTATTCTCCTTTGTTGAATATTAATAAATAGATTACTATCATTATGGTTCCATTCTCGTTGTACTTGTAATGGTTGATGTTGAATTATATCCTTCCTGACTGATGTATAATTGCATATATTAGATTTCACGCTTGTGTTTGTGTTGTTCTCTTTGTGTGCAGGTGCCCATTCACGTGGATAGTGGAGGATCGTGACCGGCCAAAGCAAAGGAACGCGGGCGACATCTCTTCTACAAACTAAAGCGTTGGATCTCAAGTAGGTCTTCATCACCTACTCTTTATTTCCAATTAGGAACTTGCGTGATAGCATTGTTTGATTGTTGCTAGACCCAATCTGGGCTAGTAGGGATCGCCTCTATCCGTAGAGGGGATTTA
>APFE031589128.1:33262-81095 GCA_000404065.3 Pinus taeda | reverse complement strand
GGGGATTGACCTTATCTCTTCCTTTTCCTCTATAAAAGCTTGTTCCCATGGCTTGAGCAAGCTAGTTCTAGTTTTGATAGTTCTGACTCTTGTGGCAATACTTGTGCTGAAAGGAAGATATCAAAAGGTTGGAGTTGCAAGAAGCCTTCTTTGTATCCATAAGGCTTTACTTAAGTAAGGAGACTTTGTCACTAAAGAGAGAGAGAGCTTGTCCCTCACCCCTTCAAGCTTTTGCAAGACTTGTGTAGCTGAGCACCCAGCCAAAGGAGGACTTGACGTCAGGACGCTGGTTGTATTCTCCTTTGTTGAATTATAAATAATAGATTACTATCATTATGGTTCCATTCTCGTTGTACTTGTAATGGTTGATGTTGAATTATATCCTTCCTGACTGATGTATAATTGCATATATTAGATTTCACGCTTGGGTTTGTGTTTTTTCTCTTTGTGTGCAGGTGCTCATTCACGTGGATAGTGGAGGATTGTGACCGGCCAAAGCAAAGGAACGCGAGCGCCATCTCTTCTACGAACCAAAGCATTGGATCTCAAGTAGGTCTTCATCACCTACTCTTTATTTGCAATTAGGAACTTGCGTGATAGCATTGTTTAATTGTTGCTAGACCCGTTCTGGGCTAGTAGGCATCACCTCTATCCGTAGAGGGGATTTACCTCTCCAACAGTCTTCTTAAGAGTTGGCATAGCTACCAAGACTCGGTAAATGGAAGAGAGAAACTGCCAGATTGGGAACAATTTTGGTCAGATCTGATGCAGGAGGAGATAATAAGAAGCACGAGAGATGGATCTTCATCAAAGCAAGATTATGAAGAAAATCTAGCCTTAGCAAGTAAGGCGAGGAAAGGGAAAGGGAAGGTGTCCCATTCCAAATTTATTTCTTCCCATGGTGGGAAGAAGTTTGAAAAATCAAAAGTGACATGCTTTCATTGTCATAAGGTGGGCCATTATGCTATGAATTGTACACATAAGATATCCAAGAAGGGATCAAATGGTGAGGCACTAGCCTCACAGTTCGAATTGGGTTTCTCTCTCATTGCATGCATGGTTTCATCCATGGTGGGATGTGTTTGGTACTTGGATAGTGGAGCTTCATTCCACATGACCAGCGACAAGAACCTTTTTAGTACCTTGGAGGAGAAGGATCTCTAGATGCGGGTCGAGATGGGTGATGATGGAAAGTACTGTGTTTCAGGTGAAGGTACGGTTGTGTTTTAGAGGGAGCATGGAGCTCCTATCACCCTGATTGATGTAAAGTATGTACCGGGTCTAAAGAAGAATCTTTTGTCTATGTCTATGCTGGAAGATAAAGGCTATGATGTAGTATTTAGCAAAGGAAAGGTATTGTTGAGGCATATCGGCATTGAATAGACCAAGAGGATTAGGATTTGAGTTGAGAATTTCTACAAGCTGGAGGTAGACAACTGCTCTGCATTAAGTTCCAAAGCAAAGTTGGTGCAGAGCCAAGATGTTGGTGAGCTATGGCATAGAAGATTGGACCATTTGCACCATGGGGCCTTGAGGATCATGTAGAAGATTTCTACCGAACTTCCAAAGGGAAAAATGGAGTAGACAGATACAAGAAAAGGTTTTACCTTAGGTAAGTATACGAAATATTCCTTTCAGGATTGAGACAGTAGAGATGGAGAAATCTTGGAGCAAGTTCACATAGATGTGTGTGGACCATTCTCTATAGCCTCCATCCCTAAACAAAGGTACTCTGTTATTTTTATTGATGATTTTTCTCGTAGATGTTGGATCTACTTAATGCAGAAGAAGGATCACAAGGTTTTGTGAGTTTAAAGCCTTGGAAGAGAAAGAATCTGGAAGGAAAGAAAGGGCCTTGCATAGTGACAATGGTGGAGAGTGTCTCCCAACAGTTTAAGGAATTTTGTGTAGTAGAAGGAATAAAATGGGAGTTAATGACACCGCATAAACCATAGCAGAATGGGGTGGTCGAAATGAAGAACAAATAAATTGTGGGGAGCAGCTAATGTTGCATGACCAAAGCTTATTACTTCATTTGTGGGTTGAGGCATGCACTACAACAATATACTTGTAGAACAAAAGCCTGCATTATATACTGGGAATGAAGACACCAGTGGAAGCCTTTTCTGGGAAGAGACTAGATGTCAGTCACTTCAGGATCTTTGGATCATCAGTTTATTTCCATGTGACCAAAGATGCCAGGAAGAAGCTAGATCCAACAACTAAGTTGGGGATACTTGTGGGGTACACTGATACACCCCACAACTATCAGGTGTTCTTGCCTACCAGTCAGAGGAAAGTGGTACGCAGAGATATGAATTTCGTCAAGCAGAAAGTCATGCGAGTATCACTTGATAGGGAGCTCAAGTTGCATGCAAAGAAGGAACTTTCAGTTCCTGAGGAGGAGCCTTAGAATCATGTAGAGCAGTCGCATGTAAAGGATCCGAGAGTGGAGACATCCACTCATGCTCAGTCTTCGAGAGATGGGCGGAAACACTCAATGGAAGATGATAGGTTGATGATGGATGTGTGAGAGAATGTGGGACAACCATCTTCTCAGTGCAGAGAAAGGAGGCCACTTGAGCGGTATATTGGTTACATGGCCCTAGTTGGGGAGTGTGTGGAGACGAACCTTCTTCTTTTGAGAAAGCAGTGCAAAAACTAGTCTGGGTTGATGCAATGGTGGAGGAGTACAACTCCATTGTTCGGAACTATGTTTGGGATGTTGTTCCAAGACCTCGGGACAAGTCAGAGGTGAGTTCCTGATGGCGTTACAAGGTAAAGTAGGTAGTTGATGGCAGTGTTGAGAAACATAAGGCAAGGTTTGTTGCCCGTGGTTTCTCACAGGTTGAGGGGATCAACTACGATGAGACCTTTTCTCCTGTAGCAAGGTACTCATCTATTAGATCGATGTTGGCACTATTAGCTCAGATGGGTCAGAAGATCCATCACATGGATGTGAAGACTGTGTTCCTCAATGCGAAGATTGAGGAAGAGGCGTACATTGAGCAGCCAGAAGGTTTCGAGACCTTAAATCATGAATCACATGTATGCCAACTCAAGAGGGCTTTGTATGGACTAAAGCAAGCACCTCATGCTTGGTACACCAGGATTGACAACTATTTCACTGGGTTGGGCTTCACCAAGAGTGAAGTAGATGCGAACCTTTACTACACCATGGTAGAAGGTAAGCCATTGATCATTGTTCTTTATGTGGATGATCTAATTCTAACAGGTGATGATCAGTTGATAAAGTCTTACAAGGAGGACCTTGCAACAGAGTTCGAGATGAAAGACTTGGGTCTTATGCACTACTTTCTAGGGATGGAAGTGTGGCAGAAAGATGGGAAGTATTTGTGTCTCAAGGAAAGTATGCCAATGAGATATTCAGGTGATTCCACATGGAGAAGCGCAAGCCCATGCAGATTCCTCTAGCTGGTAACTGGAGGAAGGAGGATGCTACTTCAGGTGGGGTAGTAGTTGCTACTATTTATCGACAACTTGTGGGTTCATTGATGTATCTAGTGAACACATGACCAGATTTTTGCTTTACGATGAACGAGTTAAGTCAAGCTATGTTCAACCTACCAAGATGTTTTGGAAGGCAGTAAAGCATGTGCTGAGATACCTCAGAAGCACATCTCAGTATGGATTATGGTATAGATGGATAGAGGGAGTGAAGCTTCAAGGCTTCACAAATGCAGATTGGGAAGGGATTACATCAGACCGGAAGAGCACTTCTGGAGGAATATTCAACCTTGGTTCAACTTTAGTTTCCTGGTACAATAGGAAATAGAGGTCAGTTGCACTTAGCTCAGCAGAGGTTGAATACATGGTTTCCAGTTAAGCAAGATGCAGAAGATTCTAGTGGGATTGTTTGGTTAGAGGATGGATCCAACAATGATCTACTACAATAACCAGAGTTGTATCAAACTCTCTAATAATCCACTATTTCATGACATGTCCAAGCACATTGATATATGGTATCATCATCTTCTATACTGTGTGGTGAAGAGGATCATGTTGTTGCTATATTGTTTGACTGAGGAGTAGGATGCATATATTTTGACTAAGGCATTGTCAAAATGAAAATTCAAGTTCCACAAAGACAGGATTGGGGTGACTGATAATCCCTTTCTTGTTGAGAGGGAGTGTTCAAAATAACAACAAGAAATGCTAAATATATAAGTTCTAAAAATAACATTGCTATAAATAGAATTTCAGGATACATTCCAATTTTAGTTAGTCCCTGAACTAAAATTAAGAATTAAAATTCTAATTTGATCTTAGTAGCTGCTTGTAAAATAATTAATTAATTCATCTTGAGTTAATTAGTTGAAGAAAATCAAACATGAAGTCTATGTGAATACATGCAATAGTTTCCCCTTTGATAGAGGAAGTTATCCCTTGATTAAGGAGATCAGGATGAGTTGTACTTTGAGTTGTAATTAGTTAGCTCAGTTAACTAAGTTAAGTCTAGTTAGATTAGTTCTGACAGTTTGTTGAACTGATTGTGAGTTTAGTTCGTTAATGCATGCATGCATGTAACTACTACACTTTAGATAACTAAATATTCTCTCATAAATAACTCATGCATGTTAGTTCAGTCAGAGACCTAGTTGAGATCAGATGATGGGATAATGTACTATCAATTGCAAGAATATTCCATTGAGGATATCTCTTGCATGTAGAAGGAATTCATTCCTTGAGGATTGCATAGTTATTTCTGAGTTTTGATGAGTTGTGTGAGAGGCCAATTCACACAGATGGCAGCATTGGACCCCAGGAGAAAATGCGCAAGGAAATAGGAGGCTTGGAGGACTAAGGGAAGGCATTTGTTGTGTCTATTCAGTCTATGAGCTGTGTTGAGGGATTGTACTGAGAGCTATATAGCTTGTGAGCTAAAGCTTTGTGTAATCCAAACATATTTCCACTTGGATGATCATACAGAGATCAGGGTTTTTAGCTGAGGCTTTCCCCAGAGTATTCTTTTGTGTTCATGTGTGATTGATTTCTCATTCTTTTTTATATGTGTTATATTTGATCATGCCCAAAATTGATTAAGAATTCGCAAGTTTGTTTATAGAAGTAGATCAAGTATTTTGCTTTAGTATATTGCATTATTAGGTGATCTATAGTGGGAAATTATACACCACTGCACAAGTCTAGTTTTGTGAAATAGATAGAAATTTTCAATTAATATAACAAATCATCAATGAGAGAGGGAGGGTACTGATTCTTCACCACTATTTTTTTGAGTTCTCTGTAATCCATGGACATCCTCCATATTCTATCCTTTTCTCCACCAACATAATTGTTTAGCCAAATGGAGAAGAACTCGGTCTTATGACCGCTTGGTTCAATAATTCATGTCCCTACTTATTTATTTCCTCCATACCGATAGTTGATAACCTATACTTACCAATTTTTGGTAAGGGAGCATCCTGCTACAATTGAATTTCGTGTTGGATCTCATGCTTTGGAGGCAACCCACTTGGTTCTTGAAAAGTCCCATTATAGTTAGAAACAATTCCATACAATGCCTATATATGAGTGGGATCACAACCTCAGAAAGTTACATATGTCTTGACATATTTTGCTCTCACAACCATGACCATACAAACTTTGCTGGAATTAATCCACCTCTTCATTTGACCTAGACTTATAAGCCTGGCACTGACTTTGGCATGATGAGCTCTAACAATGTATTCTACTCCATCTTTCATGAGGTGATAATTTTTTTCATGGCGAAAGAAAACTCCTTCCCTTTGATACAAATACAAACTCCCAAATACAATACCATAGATATCCAAGGGTACAACATCAAGATCAACCTCATCAACTAGTTTGGATGCAATCACAAATCCAAATCAACATTGCATTGTTACATGTAATTTTTCTTTATCACACACCCAACCAAGTGGGTATGGTTTCAAATGAAGCTTGGTCTCTAAGCCTAAAGTTTTAACCAAGCATTTTGAAACCAAATTTGCTTGTGAACCAGAATCAAATAGGGTTTCCACTTTAGTATGTTTTATGATGACCCTAATGTGGAACAATTCAGTTCTCTTCTGTTCATTAACAAGAGGGTCATTTAAAGAACTTGTACTTGCATGAAATTCATAATTTTTATTAGACTGAAGAGAAAGAGTGCCTTGTGTTCCCACTAATGTGATCAATGTCTCATCACTAAAATTGAATCCAAGATCCTGTTCCGCAGTTTCTACTACCTTTTGGTTTCCGTTTCCTCCATATTTCTTTGGTTTCAACTTCAGATGCAATTTCAAACAATTTTCATCATCGTGCCCTTCCTTCTTGCAATGTCTGCAAGATGGCTTTGCTCCTTCTTATTTCTTGGTTGTAGTTGCATTTTTGTCCTTTCACTTGCCTTTTCCTTTGAACTTGCCATTATGAGGTTTAAAAGATGATTTCTTTGGTTTCTATTCTTTATCATTCTTGCCCCTACTTTCAAGGTGAATAGCCTTCCCACTAGCCACATCGATAATAGTAGGCTAAAATAGTAACAAAGAATGTCTTATGTAACTAGGTGAAGCACCAACACACTTTGTTACAATTTCGGGTGAATCAAGTGAAATGCCCAAATTGAATGCTTGTTTTCTAAAATCTTTTGTGAAGCTTTGCACATTTTGATCTTTTCCTTGCCTTAAATATTTCCATTCCATTAATTCATTTTGTTGTAACATGAAGGATACAACTAAAATTAAACAAAATTGGACCAAGAAGAAAGGATATTACCCAAGTTTTGTCGCTTTTCTGCAATTTTCTCTCACACTAGATGAGAGTGGTGCCACTCAACCAAAGAGATGATAATTGGACCTTTGCCTCATCTTCCTTGATCTACTGAATCTAGAAATAAACCTCGATCTATATAATCCAATTATTAAGTTTCTTTGCATTACATTCTCCATTATATATGGGCAAATCAAACTTTACATTAGCTTAAAAAATGACTTCTTATATGTACTCCTATGATGCTTGCTAGAGTGATGAGATGAAGAGAAAGAAGAAGAAGAAATGTCACTAGAATATGGAGAGGAAGGAGGCTCTTCTCCACTACCTCCATGACTTACCAATGCATGGTCATCTAGCTCTCTCTTCTTTGGCTTCATTGTCTTCTCATACTCTACAAATTGCTTGTCAACTTTCTCTGCCATGTGGTAGAAAGTGTTATGATAGTTTCAATCTTCCTCCATTTGAGCTTCCTCATCTTCCATGTTCCATATTCGTGGTGCATACCCCATTTTGGGATAAAATGAATTAAACTTCCCTTCACCTCTTTAGAGCATGTTCTTGGTTAGAATTCACTCATTAACATGTGTCAAGAAGACTTGCTCTTGTACGAAACTTGATCTAGATGTTTAACTTCAAGGATGCATTTATAATTGCATATAACAAAGAATATTAACCATGAAACTCAAACCACATGAAAAGAAGTGGAAAAACATAAGAAAATATGCGATCAAAACACAACGATTTGATTATGGAGTTCAGCCAATGTGGGCTACATCTTCAGGCCCTTCTCAATAATGGGGAGGCCTTCTTTTATTAAGTGGCATCAAAGAAATCAATGACAAGCAATTTATAGAAATGACCCTTATACCTCCAATCCAGATGATGGCCAATAAATGGAGAGATCAGCTAGAGAAACAAACATTACCATTGAATTCCTGGCTCAAAAACGTGCAAAATCGACTACAAACTTGCCCAATTATGACAATGTCACCTTTGTCCTTCTAAAGTAATATTCAAGGAATCTTTATGATGCCTTCGCTGAGGGTTCCAACTCCTAGACCTGGTCCTATTTTCATCCAGATCAAGGTTCCACACATCCTAGTTCTGAGCTCCACCTCTGGTTCACTTTTCGGTGAGAAAATGATGAGGGTTTAAGTATTTGGCACTGGTTGAAGCCAGCAAGGAATGAGCCCATGAATCGTTGGTGGCGCAACCGAGTAAGTAGGTGGAAGTGGGTTTCGAATCCCTAGGCTTCCAAAAATGGCTATCTGTTTTATTAGTCAAGGCATCAAATGGTTGGCACGACTGGCGGTTACATGTGACAGTTTGCTTTGGCGGTTTATTTGATATATATACACACACACACACACACACACACATATATATACATAACATATAATATTATATATATATAATATATATAATATATATATATATAATATATATATATATATTATATATATATATATATATACATATATATGTATATGTGTGTGTGTGTGTGTATAGATGATGCATCGTTCAGATGGTAAACGTATCCCATTCACGGTTGAGATTCATGTTACATATATGACCGTTGGTTCCATCAGGGTTTGGTGGTTTTTTCGGGGATGGCCCACCCTTCAAAACCACACACGTTTTTCAATATTATATGTGATATATCCATGCAAGGGTATTTTTTTTGCTTTTCACAATTACATAGCCATTTTTCAACTTACCGAAAATAAGGGTTACTGGAAAAATTATGAGTTTGACCAATTCGTCCGTTCTGGTGGTCAAATTCCATGCACTGGGCTTCTTCTAATTTTTCTCCTCCTTAAACCTGCCACTTGGCCAAGTTTGACCCAAAATTTGACCATATATAACTTGACCATACAAACTTGGTTTTGATTGTTGTTCATACCATTGGAATAAGGGTGACGAGCACTATGACTTGGTCCTGATTTCACTTCCATATGAAAACTTTAACTTTTGATCTATTTTCAAGGCCACTTGTATTTCTGGATCCTCCAAAATCATTGACACATGGTGAATCTCCAAAGGCCACACTCTCACTGAGTAATTCAGGGCCTAATGCTAAATGAACTTGATGCTCCAGGACCATTCTTCCTCATTTGGGTCAACACACTAGACACAGGAAGAATGATTGTCCTTTGTTAGACCATTCTCCCTAATTTAGGGCAATATACTTGACATAGGGAGAATGTCAATCCATGATGTTATATCATTATCACTCCCTCTCACTAAGAGACGCATTGTCAACAAGTCTAAGCTTATCCTTGAAGTATGTATAGACATCATCTTAGAACAAAGTCTTTGCCAACAATATATTATACTATAGAATAGTACTAAAGCCACTCTTCTTCTTTCTGTAACATGTCTTGATATTGGATCTCATAGTGCTTCAATTTTCAATTGATTAATATAGTCCTACAAGTAGCCTCTAAAGTCATATTTCTTCGTAGCTTGTTAATACATGTGCAATATACACGACCTTTGCAATACTAAGTGTGCTAGTTGTTTACTTGATGTTTATCCATGAAATTATAATAGAGGCCAAACTATGTTGAAAAATGTAATTAGTTTTGGTCTTCATAGTTTTCATTGTACTCATGTCATTATGTATATCTTATGTTACAAGAAAAATAAGAAATAAAAATATTATTTTCAAGCATGGGTTTTGTGCTTTGTTTGATTGTTCATCTATGTAAAGAATGTTCTTCACACTTCTAGGGTTTTTGATGTCATAAGAATAATTGTAATGAGTTAAGAGAGTCATTATCAATTGTATAAGACCCTATTGGGCAAGTTGTAACATGTAAAAATATATTATTTTCATAAATAAATCTAAGCACAAGTTGGCCTTGCTAGTGAAATGTTGGCCTAGAAGAGGCTATTCGACCTTCACAAATGTGTATATATAGAAGAAATTTCAAACACATTTGACACACATTTTATTTGCACAAGAAACGAGTTCAATCTAAAGTAAGCAAGAAAAAGGAATCAAGAGAGAAGGTCAAGGAAGAAAGAAGAATTCAAAGGAAAAGAAGAAAATATCTTTTTTAGCTTGAATTCTCTCACATGTGCAAAATTTAAGGTTTTTGTAGCTACTGGGAGGACAAAAATTGTAGGTATGAACTGAAAGTCTGAAATAGAACGTAGAAACTCTTCTTTGACTAAGGATCTTGAATTTTGACTTTTGTTAATCTTGTTGACTAGAGCTTGTTTGAAGAAGGAACCTTTAGAGGGATGACTTGGGGTTTGAAGGAGGTCTTGACTTTGGTTTTCTCATTTTATCAGATTCTATAAGAAGAGAAGAGATTCTTTTTTGATTTTCACCTTGGAGGAGTTTTTCCATGGCTTGGAGACCAAGTTCTTATGCCTATTGTCTTTATATTTTCTGCTCTTGATAATTATTTGATGAAAATATCTAATAAAGATAAATAAGAAGATAACTAATGTTCACAAGCAATTACTAAGGATAATGAGAATTAGTTTAAATAACTTCCCTACTAGATTATTCAACATGGTATCAGAGATAAGGATAAGAAAGAGAAAGAAACTTGAGGATCATCTTGTTGACATAAGAAGGGATTGTTTGTTAAGGGGAGTAATTTTCAAAAGGACAAGAGGAAAGAAGAAGAAGACCTATTGACCTAGAAGGAAGGTTACTACATCAAAATTTAATTAAAGGCGTCATCATCTTAAGAAGGACAAATGTCTCATTGAAGTAAGGAAGGATACTATCTCCCTTGAAGGCTCCTTGTTGGAAAACATCACTGAAATCTCTTTGAAGGTCTTGAAACAATGAAGAAAGTTTAAGAAATTAAGGGCTCTTAGTTGAAAAGTATGTATCATATTGTATTATATGTCTCAATTTATATATCAAATCGCTACATTTTTCAAGGAAAGAAATAAGCTCATTGGGTCAACAAAATTTCTAGCATGGAAGAAGAGGATTGACTTGGTGCCTACAAAAAATGAAGACAAGGAATATGTTCTTGGTGAAGTAACTCAACCAAACAAAGAGAAGACGCAAGAAATAGTAAAACACAAGAAGGGAGAAGTGAGGGCATAAATTATTCTTAGTTAATTCATAAAATATCATCTCATTCCCTTTGTCATTGATTTGAAGTCATTTAAAGAAATTTATGATAAGTTGGTGAAATTGTACTCTATAAGTACATCAGATCAGAAGAAACCCTTCAAAAATAAAATATATAGAATAGAGAAGTCAAGGGATGAAGACATGGTCACTTATATTAGTAAAATATCACAAATAAGTGATCAGTTGCAAGGTCTTGGGGAATTCGTTTCTGATTCAGAGATGACTACTTGTTTATTAAATGCCTTGCCACCTAATTGGAGCATTTTTGCAACTAGTGTCTACTCAAGAAAATATATTACTCTTTTTTATGAACTATTTTCTTAATGTATCTTGGAAGAAAATAGGATAAAGGTAGAGGATGACATAGAATCAAATGAGAATCCTGAAACCTTTAATCTAAACTCTAAGAAGAAGAAGGAAGGAAAGTTTGGAAAGTCTAAAGGAAAACAAGATATGACCAAAATTCAATGCTTTGGATGCAATGCATATGGACATTTTAAGAGGGATTGTCAAAACAAGAAAAATAACAAAAGTATGGAAAGGAGTGAATCTCACATGGCTAAAGAAAATGGAGAACTTGAGAAGAAATCAAAAGGAAAAGATACCAACGATCTATACTATTGAAGGAAGCTCCAACTCTATTAGGTTTATTATGCAATTTTTCTTTCATTTATTAAGTAAAATGTAGAGTAGCATGCATAGTTGCATTCTTTAGAAGAGTCTTGGTTTTTGTAAAAGCATGGCATCATTGAAAGAAGCATATGATAGTATAGGAATTAGAGTCTACATAGTAAATTTTATTTGAAAAGGGTCACCTATATTAAAGGAATTAGAATATTGGGGACCATATTGCACATTATGGTTCATTTGATCATTTTCTAACATATCGTTAGAGGCAATCATCTCGAAAAAATGGATAATAAAGATCCAATGAGTACCATCATTTAGGAAGGTTCTTGGAAGAAGCATTATGACATGACTAGTATGTATTCCATCTAGTATGGAAACAATAGTATTGAAGGATGAAGGCAGTTGGTTATAAAAGTGTTCTCGATAAGTCTTCCATGTGGTTAATCGATGCTTGAAAGAAGAAGTTTAGTATGCTTTGAATTGGAAAAATATCAAGACTCTCCCACAAGATAGCATGTAAAAAACACAATAATATTAATCAACATCAATTATGGTCTCTAAAAGAAAGAAAGAGAGCTAATAATGACAAATCCAAGATATTTTATCTTTCTAATCAATTCGATCCATGAAGGGCACGTCGAATGAAATTGAATACATGGAGAATGATTCTTGTACAATATGAAGATGAACCATACAGAAGGATGTTGATCTCAAAGGATACAAGTAAGAAAATTATTTGATGAAAGAGCCATCATAAGAATGTAATTATGTTATTAATATTTTATTATTGTTTATCTGGTTGATATATAGTTGTTCTACTTGAAATAATATTGCAGAAATGCATAATGGAAATTGAGGAAAGTTCAACTATTGAATTCATGGATTCAGTGGATGGTTTTGTTAATCCTTGAAGGATTGTGTGGTATAGATTTTTACATTATCATATTGGGAATTTAAAACTAGAAATAAAAAGGAGATGACCTGATATTTTTGTTTCAATAACAATAAAGTTCACTTTCATGTTTAAAGGGAGCTATAATTAGCTCTACTTTGATAAGGCTCGATATGATTCCTTTATTGATGATGACTAGAGGAAGGTGATATGAAAGGTTGATGGCCTGAATCATGTCACAATATTAAAGGAAGAATTTTGATCCATAACATCTTAGAAGATAGAATCTTAACATGATGATATGCAAAGGAAAGGAGCATCCATGCAACTAGTACTTGAAGATATCCATGAAGATATAGTAGCTGATATATTTGTGAAGAAAAGATAAATATCATGTGGTTATAACTTCCCAATTAAAAGGAAGTAAAAGAATCCCCTCTATGTTTAAGAGGGAGTAAGAAGTTAGGCCTTAAATGTTTAAATGGGAAAGGATCTATTCTTGAATCAAGAGGGAATGAGGATCTCCTCCATAGGTTGAGAGTGAGTAATGTTGAGCATCATATTCTCCACTTGACATGCACTAGACCAGGACTAATAGTAGTAAGTCTTAGTGAAGGAACTAGGAAGGAGAATGGAGGATTGAATAAGAATATATGCTTGATATTCCTTGACGATAATAGAATCCAAGATAGGAAGTGGACCAATGCTTCCTATAAGTATTGGAAAGGTATCCAAGATAAGAGTGGTCGAAGAGGACTGAGATTCTTTGAGGATTTGGGGTCCAAGATAAGTATACTCCTAGAAGGGCATACCTGGTGAACATCCAAATGTGGTACGTTGTAACATCCCTGATCAAAATTCCATGTAATAAAGTTAATAAAGGAAAAATAATAACCAAGGTCATGGGACACATATTCCAAGTTGAATGTTGGGAAAACCACCCTAGTGTGGGTGTTCATTTGGTTTATTATGGCTAAGGAAATTGTTATGAAACCTTCTCACAAAAAGATAGAAAGAAATATCAACGCCTTAGAAATCAGCCTCTTTGAGGGGGAAACCTCCTTTACATTACACAAATAAACAATTCTTGGATGATACAAATGAGAAGACCTCTTTTCTATATATATGGGTCTAAGGGGTCATAATATAATCAGAGCCGACATAAAAATAATATTGTAAGAGCACAACAATAACAATAGTGGGCTTCTACGGGGCACAATAATAACAATATGGGGACTACCTGGGCACAATAATATAATAAGGGTGTTGTATTAATAACAATGAGGGGTTACACTAGTATTATAGGGACCTAACATGTCCATCTCCTTCAAAAAGTGTTGTCCTCAAAACTTGAGTAGTTCTAGAAGATTTTGTATAAAATTCTCATCCTCCAATGTGGAATATTCAACGGGTAAGTTCTTCCACTTGATGAGATACTTTGAAATTGATTGATTTAATAGATGTTGGGTTCTTGCTTCTGTGATTTGTTCAGGCTCCAATATGATTTTTCCTTCCTCATCAAGTTCCAACAATATTGTTTGAACTCGAAGCTCGTCACCTATAACCTTCTTTAAGCATGAAACATGGAAAACTAGGGGCACGAGGGAAGATGAAGGAAGCTCCTATTTGTATGCCATAGTACCAATCTTTTGCAGCACCTTGTAAGGACCATAGTAATTTGGTCATAATTTATTATCCTTCTTAGCTTGCTTGAGAGACATTTGTTTGTATGGTTGTATTCGTAAAAATACCCAATTGCCTACATCAAAACTTCTTTCACTTCGATGTTGATTTGCCTATTGTTTCATTCAATTCAGCACCAAAATGGGGTTATCCTTTAAAAATTGGAGAACCTTTTTGTTGATTCTCGATGTGATATTTCACTGCTTGAACCTTTTTATTCTTGATATGTCCTTTTTCCTTGGGAGTTTTAGGAGTGGTAATTCTTGCCAATACATTACAAGATATGGTCGGATTCATTTCTTGATGCTCGATGTGATATTTCACTTCTTGAAACTTTTTCTTCTTCATATGTCCTTCTACCTTGGGAGTTTGAGGAGTGGTAATTCTTTCCAATGCTTTACAAGATATGGTCAGATTCATTTCTTCTTTCTCTGGGATTGGTTCGTGGTGAGTATCCTTTTCTTTTGATGTTTGTTGATCCTTCTCTTCTTGATATTTCATTGCTCGAACCTTCTTCTTCTTGATATGTACTTCTATCTTGAGAATATGATGGGTCTTCAATCCAACTTTAGATTCTATGAAATCATGATCAACATTACTTTCTTTCTCATCATGATTTTTCTCTACTACCTTTTTGCCATTAGGAGGCCTTTCTTGTAGTAGTTTTGTCCCACCTTCCTTCAAACTTTCCATGTCTTTCTTCAAATATTCCATGCATTTCTTCCAATATGATTTCATACCATCAATATCAACTTCCATGCAATAGATAAAACTATTTATCTTATCCTTGAACGTATTCTTCAGATCATCCATCCAATTTTGATTACTCAATGTTTCTATTTTCTTAATTTGAGTCATTCCTTTTCTTGATTTTACGATCTCGATATTAAATCTGTTGTATCTCTAAAAGTTCAAATCTCCAAGGTCTAGAATTGAAACCTATGGTAACCCTCTGCATGCTACCTCAAATGCCACAAGTTTGATCGAAATTGGATTCTGTAAAAAAGAGTTATGCCCAATCTCCCAAAATGACTTGATTATACCCTTTTTCAATAGAGAAAATTTTTACGAAGTGTCACATGTCACTATTTCAACCTTAAGACCTGAAAAATGATATAAGGAGTACATTATATCCTCTTTCTGTAATTCTTATGAAATTTCAATCTTATGCTCAGAGAGAAAGGTATGACGATGTTTCCAAGGTCACCTGTTTTGGATGTAATTAAAGAGCCTGCAGAAACCCTAAATTTAGTGGACTGTATCTCTAAACATATAGTGAAACAGGATCTGAAATTAAGACCAGAGCTTCACCACATTTTCATCTCAAATGGGTTTTAATTTCAAAGTCTGGAACTTCGTAGAAAAAAAATTATAGCGCAAGTTCCACGATGGCCTATTTGAGATGGAATTCTAGAGTTTGCACAAACCCTAAATTCCTCAGATCAGATCTTCGAAAATATAGCGAGACAAGATCTGCAATTCGGACGAAAGGTGAATCAATATTCCATCTCAAATGGGTTTTTTTTTTTAGCATATGAAACGTCACAGAAAAAAGTTATATTGAAAATTCCACAATGACCTATTTGGAGTAGCGAAACCCTAGAATACAAAGCTCTGATACCAAATATTATGAAACCATCTCACAAAAAGATAGAAAAGAAATATCAACGCCTTAGAAATAAGCCTCTCCGAGGGGGAAACCTCCTTTACATTACACAAATGAATAATTCATGGATGATACAAATAACAAGACCTCCTTTCTATATATAGGGGTCTAAGGGGTCATAATATAATCAGAGCCGACATAACAATAATATTGTAAGGGCACAACAATAATAATAGTGGGCTTCTATGGGGCACAATAATAACAATATAGGGATTACATGGGCACAAAAATATAATAAGGGGGTTGCAATAATAACAATGAGGGGTTACAATAGTATTATAAGGACCTAACAAAAATTGTAAAAGGAAAAGGCAAAGGCGTTGGAAAGGGATGAGGCATTAATTGGGATTTTATTTACGAAAATAATGGAAATTAGGAAAAAAGGAAGGTGAAAGGTCACAAGTTGCATGTGGGGAGGAAAAGGAAGGAAAATAATGGAAAAATGAAGAAAATAGAGACCTCATTAATAAAAAGGATTATGAGGATCAATTGGTACCTTTTTTCATTTCAGTTTTGGAGCTCTCTCTATTCTCTTTGTCTCACTCTTGGACACTTAGAGCACTCTTGGAGCACTCTAGCATTGGATCAAAGAAATAAAAAGAAGGAATAGGGAAGAAAATAACAAGAAAGGAAGAGCAGGATCAAGCAACCAAATTGGGATTACTTCTAGGTATATATTTGCATGTGTGATTTCCTTTCTAGATTTGAATGCATGATACACGCATGTGAGTATTTGGTTCTCTTGCTATCATTTTCATGGGTTTCTTGAGGTGTGACAATGATTTTCAGCCTTGCCTTTCCATTTTCGGATAACCATGGTGTGATGGGATCTCTTTTATTTGGTTGAGATGGATTGTTCGATGGTTTCAAAACTAAGCGAGGTGGTCTCTGAAGAAGAACACATGGCCTAGGAATCCCTAGATCAGAGAAGGTGCGATTGTGGTAAAGTTAGATTTTGTGTACCATGATAGTCTTATGAATCCTCGACTAGTGAATTGTAGGATATACCCTAAATAATGGAGGCGTTTGCCCTCGATTAGGCCTAGGAATCCTCGACTAGTAAATGGATGGATATATGGTAAAGCCTGGAGGGTGGAGTCTCAAATAGTCCTAGGAATTCTCGACTAGTGAATGGTGTTACACACAGTAAAACCTAGACACTAGGAGGCAAAAAAATTCCTCAAGTTATAGGTGGAGAAATCTAGTGGCATCCATGCTTGTTTAGGGCCTAATGATCTAGTGGGAATTACAGTAATGCCTGAGGAAAATTGGATTGGTTTTTTTTTTAGTCCCACATTAATGGCTGGAATATGGCACGAGGGTGATTAGTTGAAAGAAATATTTGATTCAAACAAATATATGGTCAGGTGGTTTGTGGAAGTCCCAGACATGGTTGGCTTATGAATGCATTAATAAGATCTCTTTCTCCTTGGTATTTCATGTGTAATTATACTGGTTCATATGTGATTCTTATGGTTGTTACATCCTTGTTATTTTTGTTGGTTATATGTTGGTTATGAGCATGTTTTAGGACAAACTTGATGAATGTCTCAAGACATTTTAATTTTCAAATGAATGTACAATGAATATATGACCTAATAGATGATAATGTAGCTATTGTGATATAGTAACAATGCTTCTTTACAAATCTCATATAACTATGAGACCCCTATGCTAAGTTCTGTTATTATGACTTGTAGATTACATATTTGTGACATATGTGACGAAATTCCTATCATGGCTAGTAGGGGTCAAATCAAGTACTTGTACGAATTATTGCATTAGTAGCCTTATTACATTGTTATTTATAATTTATAAAAGTTTCAAGAAGTTCTATGAAGTTTCTTAAGTCATAGCCCTGAAAACGTGGCATAGAATCCAAGGTCGTTGGCTGAGAACTGGTTGAAACAATCCACAATTGTTCGCATGCCTTGCTATGGGAGTGACTGAAAGGCCTCAGTCGCATGTGTGGCTTGTCATGGGAATGACTGGGGGTCCATATCGGTGAAATGTCAAGTTGTCTTAGGGGTTGGTCAACTGGAAAGGTTGGTTGGCTCCTGAAGGTTCAGTAGCATGTGTGGAAGTTCATAATGGTTTTGTTTTGTCGGTTCAACTTCCTTAGATGTACATGGGGAGTTGAATCACATCATATTAGCCTCGCATCATATGTTTACCCCATCAGATTGGTTAACTTGGGTAAATTTGGAAGGAGGGTGTTATAGAGTGGTATTAGAGAATGGTTCAACCCTTAGACTAGATGGGCAGTGTGTTGGTCATGCATACATGTCAGATGCATATGTGTTCCTTATATTTGTTGTTTATGTACTTGTGGTGTATGCATGGTGTTGGTCATGGTCACAGTTGTGTCACCGTGTGAAATTTGATGGTGTTGTTGTTGGATGTGTTTGTTGTGAGTGTATGTTGTTTATGCATGTAAATGTTTATGTTGTTATGCATACATTGACATGGTTATAGTTGCATGCAGGAGATCGTGGTATGTGCTTGGTATGGTCACGCATGCTAATTGGATGATGGTTGAAATGATGTTTATGTATTGATATGATTATGATTATACATGTATTATGCTAATCTAGTTGATGTTGCATATGAGATATCCTCCCTTGAACTATACTGAGGTATGTTGATTATTTTATGTTTTGGGTTAAGATGACATGGTATACTTGTAGGAAGAATATCAAGGATGACTAACAAGATGGTAGACTATAGTTCATGAGACTTTCCTTATGGATCAGATGAGCAACGTGGTGTTGGTTACTCTTTTGATATAGCAAACACATTAAGAAGCTTGAATGTAGAAACAAGAAGTTGCAAAGCAGAAAATGATAGAATCATTTAGGTACAAGAGAAAGAAGCATAGGTTAATGCAATCATTCTTTAGAGTTTGTTAGAATTGTAGAGATAGGGACCATTTAGGATCAACCATGGGAAGGAGGATAGGACTAATGGGCCATATGGCAGTAGGTCTCATAGTGGGCACATGTCAAATAGGGATGACAAGATCTGAGATGGAAGGCTCTTGGATACTCTAGATAGGAGAGGTGATGGACACATGTTCTATTCTAGTTCTGGATTTGACAAGCACTGTGAGCATCATTGTTATCGTCTCTATAGGAGGAGTGACATGGGATATTTTCTAGATGAGTTCAAGAAAGCCAAGCCACCTACCTTTGATGGATATTTGAAGAAGTCAAAGGATGTAGAGGCATGGTTACTTGGGATGAAGAAAATCTTTGAGTTGCATGAATACATAGAGAATATGAAGACCATAATAATTATCTTCAACCTCAAAGGGAAAGTAGACATTTGGTGGGAATATGTGAAGCAGGTTGGAGAAGTGAGGGCATAAGAGTTGAGTTGGAATTATTTGAAGAGAATTTTCATGAAAAAGTACTTGTGAGAGAGGTACTATGATAACAAAGCCAAGGTATTCTATGAGCCAAAGATGGGACCGATGACAAGTGAGGGAAAAAATACTAATTTCCTGGAGTTAAGGTATGTACCATATCTTGAGGATGAGAAGAACAAAGTTCAGAGTTTTTTCAGTGGATTTCCATTAGCATTTAGATATCGGATTGAGTATGATGAGCCTTAGTCATTTGAAGAAGTCATTGGAAAATTGAAGCATTGTTATGAACAGTCAAAGTGTAAGACAAAATATGAGAAAGGTTAAAAAGGGAAAGACCAAGCTAAAGGTAAATGACAATTGAGAAGAACAAGGCCTCAGGATGAAGGTGAGAAAGAAAATGTTGCACCTTACAAGAATTTTAATGGGTAACAACATGGATGGAAGAAAAATAAAGTTGATGGTATAGGATGGTTGCGGTTTTGGATGTGGCAAGGAGCATCTTAAGAGGGATTGTCTGCAGAATCAAAGTGGTAGTCCTCAAATATACAATGCATAGGAGGCGCAAGTAATTGGGGGTGTTGGGAAGATAATTACTCATATCTATGTAAAATTAGATAACAGGCAGGAGGATCGCCAATAATCTATTATCGGCATGGACAAAACGATTTGTGATCAAGTTGTTTTTATTTTGATTGACCCTGGATCTAATTATAGTTATGTTAGTCTTGACTTGGTAGATAAGTGTGGTTTGAATAAGGAAGTCCATTCGGAATAGTGGTTAGCATAGTTGGCTACATGTACAAATAAAAGAGTTAATCGTTTGGTAAGAGCTTGTGCATTCAAGCTGAATGGTATTCCTACATCGACACATTTTCATTTATTACCTTTGGGATAATATAGTATGAATTTGGGCATGGACTGGTTGTATCTTCATAGGACCTGTTAGATTCCTATACCAATAGGTTTCATTTTTCATGATTGACAGTGGAAGTGCTAAATATGTTCATCCCTGCATGCTGCAGAGGTTCCATATTTTGTATACAGACAAGGAAAATTAAAAGATGAAAGAGGGTATGCCTTAAAAGAATAATAAAAAGGCAAGAAAATCAATTGGTCAGAAAGAATAGCGAAAATGAACCCCAAACCAAAGACCAGGAACATGACCAATCAAAATTTCACTGTTATCTCATTTGCAAGTTCACCATGTGGAGATACTGCTGCTTATTACATTTGATGGGTGGCCCAAGAGTTCAAGCTGGACCACGCCATGTTTGAATTGCTGTTGTAGAATAGAGAATGCATATCTGTCCAAATAGTTCAAGCTTGGCAGATGAGTAGCTAGGTAGAGGAAATAAGGAGCCCAACTGCTTAATCTGGGCCCTTGGAAGAGATAAGGGTACATTTAGATAGGAGGGTAGTCAAAAGAAAATAAAACATTCAGGGTTTGCCAGTTCAAGTGCACCCAATCCAAAGGAAGAAAAAATGTTAGGTGTATTAGGCTGGGTAGGTAGTTTGAGGTTGCAGAAGCAAGTAGGTAAATGACTTGTGGTCTTCTCAAGAAGGACTCATCTCATTTATGGCACTGAGACCATGGCAGTTGTTTGATGGTACAACAGGGAAGCATGACTAACTTCCCCTTCATTGCCCGAGAAATCATTCACTAACATCCCCTCAAGGACCTTGGGATTTGCCCAAAAAGTCCAGTTTCACTCTATTCTTATTAAAAACCAAGTTGACATCTGAGTTAAATTAGTGAAAAGAAGCCACATTTCTTGTGTAAAGTTGATCTTTCCACAATCCATTCATTTCCCTATGCTCAAGTTTCCATTCAATAAACTTAGCATGCATCCATTCCTTTTCATTCCATAGAACTCATATTAACATCTAACCCTATTGTATAGCTCCCTAAATCATTTTCCCACCCCTATTCTACAAGAAACTATATAAAAACCCCAAAAATATTAAATATCCCACCCCATAGCAATATAGCTATATAAATATAAAATCCGGGAAATACTAGGTCTATTTGGGGCCTTAGTATTAGCCCTTCCGCATTCATTACCCTTAGTATTTATTTAACTCCCGGTTAAATAAATAACCATATTAAAACCCCCCTCACACCAACTATACCCTACTACCCTCCACACATACATTTTATTGTGGATTTCATTTAATACTTGGTTAAACGAATAACCATAGTCCCATGCCAAAAGCACATTTAACCTATAAACTAAGGCCTAAACCCTCCCAGAGCTGTGAAAAATTTGGCGTTTATCGGGCTCACTGTTCTGCTAAACTCCGATCATCTTTCCCTCCCGTCCACTGTTGGATCGCCTCCCACAGATCTGACGGCCCTAATCAATATCGGGCGCCCCTCTGTAGCGGTACGATAGTACTCGATGGCCGATGGTTTCACCATCTTACACCAGGATAGTTGTCAGCATCCTATTGCATCGGGCCGCCCCTGACACATACCGCTCCCATACCAAAGGTGGTCCGATGGAAACCACTTACTGCCCTCCCTGCTTGCCTATGTCACCACATGACATTGCTGCCACGTCGCCTACCACTGCACTATACCTGCGCCATGTCACTCGCCAACGTCACCAACCCGCCACCGTGTCATGTGCCACATCATCACATACGTCATCTGCCACGTCATCCTCCGTACCCACTACACAACAAAAGGGACGTCATGATGATGTCATCTGAGAAAAACGACAAAAAGCACCAAAGTTCCAAAATTCGATTAAAAGTCGTGAAAATGACTATTTTCACCCATTTTCTATGTTATACCCGCAAACAACATGCATGCACTCTCACTGTTAAAATTGCTTCGGGAGCTTATACTGGCCATCAACTTGCAATTCAGCTTCATAGCCTGACTTCATAGCTCGAAGCTCCACCTGCTAATTGTCTTCGGCGCTCTATAAACAAGTATTTATCCATATTCTGGCCCGAAAGCCCTATTTTTATTCTTCTCTGTTTAATTGCTGAAAGAACCTATGTTTGCTTCCAAAGGAGTTCCTACCGATTGCTCTCTGACCCGCATAAACCATTGGAGTTGGTAATTCACAATAAACCTGCAAATTTGCGCTCATTCCCTCTGCAAAAGAGCCACTCCAACACCATGTGCATCCATATGCGCCCACAGAGACTTCAAAAATCGCTCGATTATTTAAGTTAAAATATTCCAGTGCCCTGTTTCCAATTGGTTGTAACCTATTTTTCTAAAGGGGAATCCTCAGTTTCCCTTTCCCTCTACAGACTTGTGCCCCTTGGGAAAAATTCAATACAAATTCTCTCGGCATCCTACCCACAGAGCCTGCAATTTGGCAAATTTATGCAAAAAAACCAGTCAAAGTGCTGCAAGTTTGTTGTTTACCATAAACTATGTATAATGAGGTCCATTTTAAATAAAAATTAATTTTTATACCTTTCACAATATCCTCAGAGCCTAAACTCTACTTCCTATTGTTGTTTTACACCTATATTGCAATCAATACCAACAATATAAGATATGGAGACTCGAGTAGCCTTCAACATTACTCCTTTGAATGATCCACACATGGATTTAGAATGGCTACCTTTGACAGATAGAGACTTTCAGATCAAGGATATGATGGGCCTTACTTATCACCTCAAGGATGTGTGCCAATTCAAACACAATCACAGAAATAACACTGATATTCTAGGAATTTGGCAATCCAGTATGCCCATCTATTACCTCCCATCAGTCAATGTGCTGCCTGATTTCATCCTTCTATGCCATGCATACTATGAACCCACTCTGAGAGCAACTCTCAGTCCAGATGGGTCTGTGTTGTTCTATATCAATACTCAATCCATAAATGAAATGCTAAACTTTGAGCCTCCTCAGCCTCTGGCTCCCCTTACAATGAAACTCTTGCTGGATCAGGGTGCAAGGCTCTCTAAGGAAGAAATATCAAGATTTAGTCAATTGTTTATGCATCTCCAGTGCCAGTATGGTCATCCTCCTCCCTATCATCAGGCCTTATTTAATGAAACATGCAAGCTCATGGTGCATATGATTTCCTACATTTTAGGATGCAAAACAAGAGAGTTTCTAGATGAGACTGTGTTTCTGCTCTTAACCATATTCACTCCAGGACAGCCCCCTGCTGTCATGTATGACTATGCCACCTTCATAGCAAACAAGATACATGAACAGTTCATGATGATGGAGAGAGAAAGAGTGTTTAAATACACCTCCTACATTTACCATCTGTTGTTGTACTATCACCCAAATAGTTTCAAGGTTCCTCTCAGGAGATTAGACCCAAAAGGAGAGAGGAGATCTATTATTTATTGAACCTCAGTTTTCCATGAAGTCCACTATTCTCCATACTCATATTGTGAGTTTATTGACCTATTCATCTACCCAACCACTTGCCTCTTTAAGGGGAATCCTCCTACTAGAATCACTGCTGAAATGCAAATAATTTTGCATCTTTCGAAGGGCTACAACATTGGTGATTGGTACTTCTACCAAACCCACATAGTGATCAGAATTTATGGCTGTGAGTTGTCCCCATATAAGCTACCAAGATATGTCCCCATGAGACTTTTCGCCTTGGAATATTTCAGGCAGTTCAGTAATGCATACTTGACTCATTTCCATGGGAAAAATAAGAAGGCACAACTTAAAATCAGACACCAGTTGGGTCCCTTTGTTCTCAACAAGAGGGAAGAAGAATGGAAAGATGCAGACAATATGTTGGGACAAGATCTCATGTTGAAACAAAGATTCTATTGGGAACCATATGACCCTGAACACTTCATAAGCCTTAGATGAATCAAACACAGGCTTTCAGGATATGTGCACCAGCCAATCCCCTACATTGAACAACATGCCAATCAATAAGAATGGGTAGAGGGCACATTAGATGATGAAGAGCTCACTGAAGAAGAAGAATTAGAGAGAGATCTGGAATAAATCGAGAAAATAGTTGACTTGGATTATGTTGCACAGGTCACCTTCACACAACCTCAACTGGTGGGAGCAAGCACATCAACAGCTACATCTTCATGGCGCCAACTAAGGAGGCCATATCATCAGTAGGAAAGGGAAGAGAAATTGAGCATTCTGAATAGCAAAGCACAATGGAGGAGCAACCATCCTCAAATCCATAAAAGGGTCAAGAACAAAGCCCTTCAACACAGATAAAGGCACCTGAAATCCTTGTGCTGCAAACTCCTCACAATGAGGAAAGAGGTAAAAAGAGGGGCAAAACAGATGGTACACCCACAGGGACATCCACAGACTAGCAAGGGGGAAAAAGACAGAGGCTAAACCCCTATGCCGAGGAGGAAATCACAGAAGAGACCATAGGAAACATCAGGGGTGAGGGGACTTCTGAGCAGCAGATCCCTCGTATTTTGGAAACATCAGCCAGCTCCTTTCAGCAGGAGAAAGAGAAACAACCAGGTGGGGAGGTTTCATCCTCCAAGCAGCAGACCCAAAAGGGCTTGGATATCAAACGAGCATTTACAGAGATCAAAGCTAGAGATGAGCCAGTAAGGTTTCAGCTTTACAACCAGTTAATGAGAATGGCTTCGAAAAATCAGCAAAGACTAATGGCAGCCTATGATATGGAAGCAGGGAAGATGACTCTCAGTCACTTCAGACCTACTACACAACAGCCACAGTCAGCTGCAGACTACATCAGAACCAATTTGGAGGTCCTAGCAAAAGACATACATACGATAGACCAGATTGAGTTACATAAGTAGACAGGAGAAATGGTTTATTCTACATTGGCAGACAAGGCTCTATTGGCCCACAGATTGCAGAACTCCTTATACAATACTTCTGCCTAGTTAGAGTTGGAAAAATCCTCATCCTTGGCCAAGGATAATAGGATAAAATCCTTGGAGGAGATCATCATAGAGTTGGGACATGACCCTAAAGATCTCAAAGGAACATAGGCCTTAATTAGAAAAAAGGAGGAAGACATAGCAGCACTGAGAAAACAAATGAAGCTGCCAGTCACCATACATCCTCAAACTGCAGAAGTGGCGCAAAAACAGGAAGTAGAGGATGTGGTTAGTCTACTTATGAGGATGAAACAAAGGATATTAGAAACAGAGAAAGCATTGGAAGAGTCTCAACGAGGGAAATAGCCAAAGTTGGCCCCTCAACCATCCCAAACAGCTCCAATAATTACAGCTCCTCCAATAACAGTTACTATAGCAGCACCTCCCCCAGATTCAACTTCAGTAGCAGGTGCATCAACTTCAACAACAGCTACAGTAGCAGCAGTGCAAGAGGCCATCTTGAGTATGGAGGCCATGATGAAAGAGATTAAGGCTCTAGAATTACAAATGGTAGAGATGAAGGAAACCAAAGAAAAGCTAGCCAAGATTGAGGCTAGTTATGATAAGTCAAAGATGACAGTTGCTGAGAAGACCAGGGAAGTAAACGCCCTAGAAAATAAGATAAATGCCTTGGAGAAAGACCTCACTCTCCATAGAACCCTGACCGAGATAAAAAAAAATTGTGGAATAAAATTGGCCAATCTCTTGCTGATCAATGGACAACAATACAAACCATTTTTGACCAAATAGAATTGATGGTTGTAGCTTAGCATGAAACTCATAAGGCTAGAACATTATTAGCAGATAAGCCTGAGCAAGCCAATTGATTGATTCACTTCTTGAATACTAGTACTGGTGACCAGCTGGCAGCACTGAACATTCAGAACCGGACAGAGACTATTGTAAGAGTCAAGAAGGTGCTGACCATGAGAATTTTGTCCAAACCATAGAAAGAAAATTCCAAGAAATGCAGATAGAGGTAAATGCCTTTAGACAGAGGCTTTCAAATTTACAAAAAAAAGGTTTACCTAGCCTAGTCACTAGCACTGGAAGGCTGCTAAAACAAGAACAATATGCAAACAGGCTGAGTACCTATGTACAAAGCCAAATCACAACATCATCAAGCAATATAGAAGAAGCAGTCCCTCCCACAGGGCAGAGTTTATATGACAAACTGGAGGATTTTTTTTACATAGAGCATGAGGTAGCACACCTTTTTCCAGTTTGGCCGAGTTATTACACATACACTGAAGCTGATGAAACATTATACAAATTAAGGAAACATCAATTGCCAACTGAGGGTTGGTGGCAAAGTCTGCTTCAGATTCTAAAGTAGTTTTGATTCTCTTCTCATTTATTGTCTGCATAAGCAAGTTGCATTATGTGTCTTGGCTACCAGAAAATTCAAATTAACAGTGGGTGAAATTCACGCTAATATTCAAAAGCGTAGACCGGGTGGCACAAGACAGCACTACAGGACATCACTACAGGACAACATATCAAGGAAGCGGTCACTCACTGACTGCCAGAGTCAAAGGGTCAACAACACACAGGACACTTGCTACAACGAATAAAGAGATTTTAATTCCTCAGTTATTACTGTGCGATTTTTCCACAAATAGTTATTGATTATGTCAGAGTAGATGGAAACATTGATGTCCAGATATTTCCCTATGGGATATTTTGTAAAACTCCTATATATACTTATGAAAGAGATGTATTGTAGGTTGGTGATTTTCTTTCTGAAACTGCACTGTAAAATATCAGACTGTATTAATACAAATGGCCGTTGAAGTTCACTGTGTCTAAATCATCTGAAGGTGGATTGGATGTTCTGGGACCTGTTACAGAATTCTTGCATCATGCTATGGAATAATAAGTTATACCAAACTGTGTTTTATGTTCTCTATATTCATAGATTCCATGTATGTTTCATGATCTTGATAAAAAAGAAGAAGAATAACATATGATTTGTTTGAATGCACCCTATGTTTAATCTCTTCTGTTAATTATGTTTTTTTTCAAGATTAGTCATGAATATGAATTCTTAACTACTCATGTTTGCGCTAATTCTTTCATTTTGAATACTGCTCCTGCATAATATTCATACACTTTCCCTCTGCCAGTATAATGAAAGATTCTTGATTTCCTTTCATTCCCTGACTTCATCCCATCATTTCCTGATTTGAAAATTGTTCCTAGCTTGCCTATCCTGCTCTGTGGCATTACCTTTTCACCAAGAAACTCTTTGAAAGATTGCACTTTCACTGACTCCATTGCCCAATGGAAAAAACCATTTTATACTTGCAACCCAGCTTTGTCTGAGATCTCCATCCAACAAACTTAAAACCAAACCCTGTTCATCATAACTAGCCTAAAATACTCCAAAATAAAGCTAAATTTCAAAGAGAGAGCCCTCTCTGGTTGCAGGTAGGCTACGACCTGCAGCTAAAAGATTGGTTAGTGGTAACCTTGACCGTATTCCCTACAGGAAGCAGGGAACAACCTGAGTGATAACAGGACCAAAGTATAATATTATGACAAAGCTAATAAGTGTTTGGATGACAATGGAGAACATAGGATCTTGTAGGGTAAGAAGAAGGAAACATTAGTTAGAATGGTGACGACAATGCAGGAAAATCGCAGTCAGAGAAAAGGGTGTGTGTTATTTGCAGTACATATTTCTAGTGATAAAGGTACAGATATTGAGGATGTAGACATATTAAGAAGGCACCTAGTATTACATTAGTTTAAGGATTTGTTTCCAATAGAGATTTCATAGTTGCGTCCTCTCAAAGAAGTAGAATTTTCCATTGATTTAGTACCAAGGAAAACACCAATATCAAAGGCACCATACATGATGAGCACTCAAGATTTAGTAGAGCTGAAGTTCCATTTGAAGGAAATACTTGAAATAGGATACATTATGCCAAGTGTATCACTGTGGGGTGCACTAGTATTGTTTGTGAAGAAGAAGGATGTTACTCTTAGATTGTGCATTGATTACAGGTAGTTGAAAAAGGTAACCATCAAGAAAAGGTATCTCTCATTGAGGATTGATGACTTGTTTAATCAATGGAAGTTGTGTTCTCAAAGATCAAGCTGAGATCCATATATCATTAGGTATGCATCAAGGAAGAGGACATTTAGAAGAAAACTTTCAGGACTAGGTATGGGCACTATGAGTTTGTTGTAGTTCCATTTCGTTTGACTAATGATCCAACTACGTTTATGTCCTTGATGAATAGTGTATTGCATCCTTATCTGGAAAAGTTAGTTATTGTATTCATTGATGAAATATTGATATATTCTAAAAATGAGTAAGAGAATGTTAATCACTTAGCAACAATGTTGAGATTATTGAGAGAGCATTAGTTGTATGCCAAGCTTAGAAAATGTAGTTTATTTCAGACAAAGGTACATTACTTGGGACATGTTGTTTCCAAGGAAGGCATAACAATGGATCTAGAGAAGGTAAGAGCTATCATGGAGTGGGAAGCTCCTATGAATGTCGATGATGTAAGATCATTTATGGGGCTAGCAAGTTATTATAGGAGGTTCATCATGAACTACTCTCATATTTAATATCCTATTATGACACTGCAGATGCAAGGTAAGATATTTGAGTGGACAAAGGATTGTGCAACTATTTTTGAGAAATTGAATCATTTGTTGACAAAAGCTCTAATGTTAAAGATTGTAGATATGAACAAAGAGTTTGTGGTGTGTATAGATGCTTCCAAGAGAGGACATAGTGGAGTCATGATGTAGGAAGGAAAAATAGTAGCATCAAGGAAAATGAATGAGAATAAGAATAATAATTTGACAAAAGGTCTTGGGTTGGAAACGATCATCCATGCATTGTATATGTGGAGACACTATCTTCTTGGTAGGAGGTTCATATTGATGAGTGACCACAATGGATTGAAATACTTGTTTGACCAACCAAATCTAAATGTCAGACAAGCTAGATGGTTGGTCATGATTAGTGTGTTTGACTTTGAGATCAGGTACATCAAGGGTAAGGAGAATGGGGTTGTAGATGCTCTTAGTACGAGAGTACGGGTGAATCACAAAGCCACTATGATTTCTTATGGGACAAAATTACATGATCAAATCTTACAGGTGTCGAGCAGTAAAAAGGCTCTTTTTCACCTCTGTTTATCGTGCATTAATTATCAATCTGGGAATGATTTGTTATCTCAAAGAGTGTACTCAATTTGAGGCAGTCATTTGTCAGAGTAATGCTAGTAGTATAATGCTTATGCAAAAGTAACTAAATACTGAAAAAAACTTCTAATGTAATTGCAAGAACTAGAAATGTTTGTAACTAAATCATTCAATGAGGAAACTGCAGTACGTCATCAGTCAAGGGTATAGTAATAATAACTCTTCCCTTTGTAAATTGATGTAATTGAAAGGGAATCAAAGAAAAGATCATCAACCCGGGAACTGGACAACATATGCCAATGTTCACTACAACTTTAGATCATTTTTCACACCAAAGAAATGATAATTTGAATAACAGAAAAAGGAACAACAACTAATCCATTTAACAAGCTTAAGCAGCAAAGCTTTAACCTATGCAACAATAATCGTAATCTACAGGAATTAAGCAACAATCCTCACTTCGGAAATAATTTAAACAGTAAGCTAAAATGGGACAACAAACTAAAGGAAATGAAATATTGAACAACAACCTGAATCAAATGTAAATGCATAGCAAACTAGATCAAATATTACACACGACACTTCTATATTGAAGGGAACAATAATCTATAGTTCGATACAATAATATGAATAATGGTTATGAAGAAATAGAAATTGTGATCACAGTTGAACAACAATGCCAAATTAACAATTATCACGTTTAGAAGTAAACCATAGATAAATACACAGTAACACCGATTTATGAATGTACAACATTGTTACTCTGTAAATGAACAATAATGACAATCTAGAAGGAACAACAATGTCATAAGATAATATTAGGTTGTCAAAGGAAGAACGATGCGATATAAAATTAGAATGAATAGCATAACATTCTTGTTGCAGAGAATAACATTACTTATTCAAATGGAAACGAAATATAATAGAACCAATATGTGAAATAATAAGGAACATCAGATTACTGAACAAAGAAAATAAGAGAAATCAAACCACACGTGACTTAGAATCAGAAAATAATGGTACAGAAGCAAGTGAGCCACCAGGGCCAGGCCCTTAGCCTCCAGGGATGCAGTGCTTAAGATTACTCCAGAATCAAAGGCAGAATAGTAACAAAGTTTATAGAGAGAGTTGATGATCAATGTTTCAATTACAACAGTGAATTTCATAAAAACAGCAAGAGTTCCCTTTTGGGCTAGCAATGCTGCCCCTTCTTATAGCAGCCAAGTGGAGATATCAATGATGCAGAGAATCATTAAGGTAGCGATCCCTCAAGATCAAAGGATCCTGAGGGATTCGCCATACTGTTAGTTCTCAGTTATCTTCTTGTTCTCTTGCGCTGATTTGGTATCTCCTTTTCCTTATCCTAGCTTATATGCTCCAGTTTGGATTGCCTCGTTTGGATGTGGTTCCCTGTCACAGGGACAACGGTTAACCTTGTCTTGTCTTTTCCTTTAGAATGGCAATCTTCTGTTTTCTACTTTTTCTGCATAGGAAAAGGGTAATTATTAGTCATTTTACATTGTACACAAATCCTTTAGACTTTATCATAATCTTTCACCATATACTTATTTCATAATGTAAAGAAGTTATGAATTTAAGGAAAAGATGACAAAACAAGTAGTAATTACATACCTTCTCTAGTGCTGAACACACCCCCCTGCTTACCCTTTTTCATGTCCTCATGAAAACATTATACTTGACATGCAAGGCAGTTAGGGAATTGGCTAGAGAAGGGATGTCATGAGGTGGTCTACAACCATGATTGCTAGCTAGGAATTCGAAGAAATGTCCTATCTGTCCTTCAGGAATTTCATATAAGGCTTGATATCCTGGTGTAGGGTGCCAAATAATTGGACTTATGAACCTACATCCTAATCAAGACGGGCCTTCTCTCAAAACGAGGTCACTGTAGATACCCAAGCGGTTAGTAGCTAGCTTAAAGTTCTCATAATTGAATGGTTCTTGGTTTTGGATGTTCGGATTTGAAGTCTGGTATTGAAATTTGGCTGCTACTATGGCAAGGTCTTTGATGGTAAAGAAGTATTCTATCCCTTGCCATATGATGAATGCTGTGTGGATAGGTCCCAATGCTTTGATCACTCCTCGAGTTCTCATTAGGCTCCTATGTTTATTCCATAATTGCTCTAGCTCTCTACGTTCTCCTCTCACCCATAAATCTAATCCATTCTCTTGTCTTTGAAAGGAATTGTAGGCTTTAAGCCACTTTATTTGATTAACACCAAAAGAAATGAATGCTTGGAGTTGGACATAACCCACAAAAGGGCTAGGGTTCTGATCTGTTTCTCCATCTAATACAAGATTGTGAAAATAGAATTCACATAAAATTTGCTGAACTTTCACTCCGTAATGCTTACAACAATTTATGAAGTCATCAATGGTATTTATCTCTATAGGTACTCCTACTTTGACAACTTTAATTTCCAATTGCAAATATCTTTCCATTAAAAACAAAGCATAGTTCCTAGCAGGTGCCCTACATGCTAGAACGTCAGTATACACAGAGCATAAGGTATCCATTTTTTTGATGACTATGTCTAGTCTGTGAGTTACCTTTTTGAATTGTTCTTCTACCTTTCGCCATCCTTCAAAGGCTTGGATTTCAGATAAGTTAACGTTCCTTAGCTGTTGTTGTAATTTCTCATATTTTTCTCTAGAGACAGTCTATTCTGTAAGTTTCTCTATTATTTACTGGGCTTGTACCAAATCCTTTTGCAGAGTTACTATCCTCAGGTCATTATCCAATATAGTAGTTGTAGGTAGGAGGTCTACATAGATCTTCTTATCACAACGTCTCGTTTTTACGGTCTGAGTTTCTTTAGAGGATGGTGCCTCTATCTGAATTCCCTTGTCACAGGCTGATATGTTATCTGTTTGTACTTCGACATGGACAACAACCGGATGCTGCTCCTTTCGGTTTTGAATGGTAGGTTGGACTTGAGTCCTCTTGATATTTTTCTTAGGGTGTTTTGTCTGAGTGGTTGCATGCTTTACCACATAGGTTCCTTTTGACTTCTTCCCAATTTTCAAAACCTTTATCTGTTAATGAAGTTTCTTAATCACGTTAAGTAGTATCTGTTGTTCCTATCACAATCTTTTAATTTCCTCTATTTTCTTGGAAGGAACAGTTGTTCGTTTACTAGGGCCTGGACTTTGTATGTTAAGTGTTGTGCCTTCGTCTTGGCCAATTTCCTTATTTTCTTCTCGGGGTGTTTCTTCAGTGCTATGTTGATCCAGTTGTTTAGGGGTAGAAACCTTAGCTTTCTATGTTGTTTCTTGAGCAGCTTCTTCCTCTACCTCCTCTTCATCGTGAAATTATTTTGGCGTATTCTGACTAGGAATGGATTGTTCCTCTTCTTCATTCTCATCGTTCTTCTTCCAGGATACACTCTCATCATGAGTAGAGTGATCCTCTTCTCCTTCCTCTTCGTCGCACAGTTCTTTGGATGTACTTTTGTCATGAAGAGAGTGCTCCTATGGTCCTTCTTCTTCATCACACAATTCTTTGGATGCACTTTTGTCATGAACAGAGTGCTCCTGCATTCCTTCTTTGGTGTGGGGGTTAAGTGGGCTATAAGCTTGGGCATATTCACCCATATTGGCCAGAACCTATGCCAACTCATCTTCTTGTAGCAGGTTTTACAATGGACTTTCACTACGTTGCTCTGCTTCCTCTTCCTCCTGACTAGATTGCTCAATCTCTTCCTTTGGTTCTCCTTCATCATTTTCCTCCAATTGTTTTTCGTTCTCCTCACCTTCCAATTGTGGGGGTTATTCATCTCCTAAATCATGTATCTCCATAGGCTAACTACTATCTTCCTAGCGATTTCTCAGCATTCCCCTGATCCTTGTCAGTCTGACAGATTTCCTTTGTTTCAGAGGTCTACTCGATGTACAGGCAACATGTTTTCACTTTGGGGCTAGCAAAGCCAGTCCCCCATCTATTGCGAAAATCAATTCTTCCCAATTGCTCTGTTGTTGGGCAAGGTTGTGGCTGAATATTAGTCGTATTAACCCATGGTGGCTTACTAATGACTCTAGATGGCAAAATTTCTTCATGCTTTGAGCAACATCACGTAATAAAGAATTTAAAAACACAGGAAAATTCACAATGCACTTTTGCTTTAATATAGCTAGAAGTTTAAGATGTCATGGTCTTACCACATATTTCCTGCCATCCCAAGTGATGTAGCTCTAGATAATTCTTGCCAATTCCACCCACGGCTCTCCCAAGGTTGCCGGTAAAACTCCCTTTCCTTTTACAGTTAGATTTTACCCTTCATCCTGGAAGATTTTCATGGCATCATGCAGTCTCACCTTTTTCAGAGTCCATACAGGTCCGGTGGCTGGTAGTCCCAAAATCTCTGCAATTATATCATCAGTGATTACTTCCATCTCCCTCTCACCATGGAATGATGTTCTTGCAAGCTTTGTAAAAACTCAATTGCCACCATCTCGTTGGATTTATGTAGATGGTTAAGTTAAAATATCCATCATGCCCTTGCTAGGATCTCTCATGCAGCATCAGAGACCATCAAAACCTATGGCTCACTGTGAATTGATCTACCTCACATGCTTAGCACACTGTAAAAATGCAGAGACCATAATGGAATAGTAGGCTGTTCAAATTTTAGCTAGCTGTTAGGAAAACACAGAGAAAATGTTGGAACAACAAGCTATTCGAATTTCAAACTTACTGCTAATTTTTGCAGAGCAAAACATGGAAATAACTTTGGAACAAAATGCCATGCACATTGGGAAACAAAATATCGTTAAGCTTTGTTATTCCCGAGTCATTGATTATCCGAATGATAAGTTGACATGTATGCCAACAAATTATGGGGATCACCTAGTCAGCTTCGCCCCACTGCAATGTAATAGGCCAACCTCGGCCATCAAATGAAGAAGCAGTGTGCTGAACTACCGTACAAAGTCATAAAGGAACAACGTATGCAGAAATACCATGTTTTGAATGAAAAGTGGATTTCTGAAATCGAGGCGTATAATAGAATCACTTAATAAATAAGGAAATGTCGTGATATGATGCAAGAATTGGAGGATAGGACAATTGACGTGCATAAAAGGATATGCGATCATTATCAACTTTTACCATCATAATTGATTTTTAATTGATTTTCATGTATCAAAGGTTCAAAAGGGTTATATACATAATTTCATTTGAACAATTTATAAAGATATAAGAAGAAGGGTTTTATAATTGCTATTGGTATATAAGAAATAGGAGTTCGATACCATCAACAGAGCTCTGTTGCCCATAGGTGTCCATAACCTTGACAGAGTTGTTTATTTCACCCTTGGAACTATAATCCTTTCTGTATGCCTAGGAAAGTGTTGTGCAGTGTCAGAATGGAGGCCATGACGCTAGCTTGGTAACCAAATGAATCGTAATGCCATTCACCAAGAAGGAGTGAAAGGTGGGTAGGTTGGTTCATGATGAGAACTCCTGTTCCAAGGACTCTTTATTTTTTGTGATGTGCCTCTTGGATCATATCCCTAGTGTGGTTGCCATAGTGGGAATGCCACTTCAATTTATTCCTTATGATCATGGTAGGCTGGCTCTTGTTGAGACAACCCTATCCTTCATCTAACAAATTATGTTAGCAATCATATAAACATTTTTCTTTTTCTTCTTTTTTCTTTTATATAGCACTTTTCCTATTTATATACAGACGGTGGTTCAACACTCCTTAAGAGTAGGGATGGTGGAAGAAGTCTTAACATCTCAATAAAGAAAAATATTCCATTATTCTTATTCAATAATAATGATCTAAGAGAATTATGGGGATTTAGAAAGAATCATCCTGATAAAAATAATCAATCATATCGGTATCAGTAGAATAATGACAACAAGGTAATCAATAGTTGTGTCATTTCCTATTTTCTCTTATCAATTCAAAGCATTTTCTTCTAAAGACAACAATTTTTATGTAATTTTCCAATTTCAGTATCCTCTAGTTTTTGTATTCATTGGATAAATGTATAGTTGTGCTTTAAATGACCATGACTCTCAAAAATGGTATAAATGGTAAAACACACAAAGAAGAAAATGTACGCTAAAAATATAGAACAACTACTACACACAAAATCACAAACAAAAGGAAAAATCTACTCAAAATTGTTATTCATTGAGAGGAACAATAGTTGTCCCTTAATTAGAATAGAAAAGAAAACAAGAGAAAACAAAAAATGCGAAAATGTTGTTCCTTCGGAAAGGAACAGTAGAAAAATTAAGGTGTTGTTCCTTTGGAAAGGAACAATAGAAAAATGAAAGTTTTGTTCCTTCGGAAAGGAACAATAGAAAATGAAAGCGTTGTTCCTTTGGAAAGGAACATCAGAAAATGAAAGTGTTGTTCCATTGGAAAGGAACAACAGAAACTGAATGTGTTGTTCCTTGATAAAGGAATGGCAGAAAATGAAAGTGATGTTCCTTCAGAAAGGAAAAACAGAAAATGAAAGTCTTGTTCCTTCGGAAAGGAACAACAAAAATGTAGGAGCACTATTCCTTCGGAAAGGAACAACAAAACGTAAAAGTGTTGTTCCTTCGGAAAGGAACAACAGAAAGGCAGAAGTATTGTTCCTTTGGAAAGGAACAACAAAACGTGAAAGTGTTGTTCCTTCAGAAAGGAACAACAAAACAACGGAAATGCTATTCCTTCGGAAAGGAACAACAGAATTCAAAAATGTTGTTCCTTCGAACACGAACAACAAAATGGTGGAACTGTTGTTCCTTCAGAAAGGAATAGCAAAATGCAGAAGCACTGTTCCTTCACAAAGGAACAACAAAATGGTGAAAATGTTGTTCCTTTTGAAAGGAATAGCAACATGTAGAAGTGTTGTTCCTTAAAAATGGAACAACAAAATGGTGAAAATGTTGTTCCATCCAAAAGGGACAAAAAAATGCAAAAGTTATAGAAATGCAGAAATGTACAGGAAGTAATTTGCACAAACAAAACAAAAGGATTATGTACAAATGTAAAAGCAATCAAATCGCTTAATGACCCAAAGTGAGGAATATTTCTCTTCCTCAACTAGGATCTACATGTCGGAGTCTTCACGGAGTTGCTGGTAGAAGGATTACTGAGTAAGTGGTTTGTGGTATAATCAAACTCGGTGGCCATTTGCCTTAAAGATATGTTCTGATCCATTAATGGTGGTTAGAGTAAGGGTGCCATTATCATGTACCTTCTAGATCTCGTATGGTCCCAACCAGTGAGTCTGAAGTTTCACCATAAAATCCTGAAACCTGGAATTGTATAGGAGTGCCCAATGTCCTTTGTGGAAGACTTTATTTTTGATGAGGGCATTGTGCCATTTGACTCTCTATTGTTGGATCAATGTGGTTTGTTGAAGAGTAGAGAGCTTGATTTCATCTAGCTTGTTGATCTACTATAATCTATTAATCCGGGCCTCGTTTAAATCTAGACCAAATTCTTGTGCTATTCTCAAGGTCTATATTTCGTATTCTATTGGAAAGATGGGTTCCTTTCCAAATACTAGCTGATACAATGAATAACCAGTAGTGCTTATCCATGTTGTTCTATATGCCCACAAGGCTTTGGGCAATCTTGTAGCCCAATCACGTCTGTGTGATGCAATGGTTTTTGTCAGTAATGCTTCTATTACTTTATTCGTGCTCTCTACTTGGCCATTTGCCTGTGGGTGGTAAGGAGAGGTAATTTTATGTTGAATATGATAGTTTTTCAGTGTTGCAGTGATTTCATTACCAGAAAACTATGGTCATCCATCTGTGATTATGTCTCTTGGGAGGCCATATCGTACAAATATGTGGAACATGAATTGAATGACAGAATCCTCTATAGCTATTGACAATGCCTCTGCTTCAACCCATTTGGTGACATATTCGGTTGCTACTAAAATATATGTTTTCTGGTTTGATGATGGATTGATTAGGCCCACAAAATCAAATGCCCAACGTTCAAATGGTTCAATGACTAGCTGTGGGTTCAGAGGCATCTCATCGGATTGTCTAGGGCATCTTGCTCTTTGACAACTGTCTCAGGCTTAAACAAATTTGTTTGCATCTTTGAAGATTGTGGGCCAATAATACCCTATTTGTAGAACTTTGTGACTAGTTCTTCGATCTGCGAAATGTCCACCATGTGGTCCATCGTGATAAGCTTTCAGAATTTCAAAAATTTCATCTTCACAGACACATCTCCTGATGTGCATATCTGCCCCTGTATGAAATAGGTAGCCCCCAATCCAAGAAAATCAGGTACTATGCTGGACAATCTGTTTTCGTTCATTGGGAGATAGAAGTTTTGGTAATTTTCCTACTACTAAATAATTCGCAACATCAGCATACTAGGGTGTTTTAACAGTGACGACAAACAAGTGTCCATCTGGAAATTGATCTTCGACTGCTGCTACATCCATTGGCTTTGGCATTCGTGAAAGAAAGTCATCTATAGGATTTTCTCTTCCAGGTTGGTATTTTATGGTGATGTCGAATTCCTACGATAAAATTAGCCATCTTGTTACTATAACGTTTGTGATTGGTTTATTTGCTAAATATTTTATGGCAAAGTGATCTGTATATAAAACAATAGGATATCGAGTGATGTAATGCCTAAATTTATTTACAGCATGTATTACAACTAAAATTCTTTTTTCAGTAATAGTATAGTTCAGTCGGTAGGAGACAAATTCTTGCTAATATAATAAATTACATATGGCTTTTATCTTCTTTTCCCCAAGGACTGTTCCAATAGCTGTATCTGAAGCATCTGATGAAATTTGAAATGGCAGGTCCCAATTTGGACCTCTGAGTACTGGGGCTATTGACACAAGCTTTTTCAGATTCTTAACAACACAGTCACATTTATCTGTCTAAACAAAGTCAACATTCCCTGTCAGTGCATATAGAGGTGCAACAATGTGAGAAATACGTTCTATAAATCTTCTATAATAACCAGAAAATCCACGAAAACTGCGTACTTCTGTCTGTGCGGTGGGAGTAGGTATTAACAAAATTATTTGAATTTTGGCTAGATCTACCTGTATTCCAACTACTGAGATATAATGACCTAGGATGTGGCCTTCAGTCATCATCATATAACATTTTTCATGGCTTAGGCAGAGCCTGGTAGCAATACATCGTGCAACACCTTTTCCAATGTGTCTAGTGCTGGGTCAAAATCATCTCCGTATGGTGTGAATTCATCCATATATACTTCGAGCCCTTCATTTATTAAATCTAAAAAGATTCTAAGGATAGCACTTTGAAATGTGGCAGGGGCATTGCATAGGCCAAAATTTAAAACATTGTAGGCAAACATTCCCAAGGACAGGTAAAAGTAGTTTTGTCTTGGTCTTCAAGGGCAATCTGAATCTGATTGTATCCACTGAAGCCATCCAAGAAAGAAAAGAATTTCTTTCCTGCTAATGTATCTAATACCTGGTCAATGAATGGTAGGGGAAAGTGGTCTTTCTGTGTTGCTTTATTTAATTCTCTATAATATACACAAATCCTCCACTCCCCATTCTTCTTTGGAACCACTACAAGTGGAGAGACCCATTTGCTATCAGAGATAGGATAAATAAAGTTTACATCTAAAAGTTCTTGTAGTTCAGATTTCACAATGTATTTTAGATGAGGGTTAAGTCTCCTTTAGGGTTGGCGAACACGTCTTACATCCTTTTCTATGTAAATGTGGTGTGTACATAATTGGGGATCGATTCCATTCATTTCTGGATAATCCCATTCAAATGCTTCCTTGTATTTTCTCAGTAGTTGGATCAACTTTTCTTCTTGTTTGGGAGTCAGGTTACTATTAATGTTTAAATTTTTTCCTAGCTCAATGTATACAGTTTTTCTATTTGAAACAAAGGTAGTAGGTATCATTTGGTCATGAGTGTCTTTGAGAGGATCTTCTTCCAATTCATTATCAAATGCTGCCTCTATCATGTGACATTGTATGTGGGATCTAGATTCAACTTGGTTAATAAAGTTGTTAATAATATCATCCTCTATTTGATCTTTGAAATTGAGGGCATCTTCTACAGTTAATGGGGATCTAATATTTTCGGTAAGGTATGATACAGGATGTTTTTTAGTTTTATTATTGTGACAATTGGCTAGGCTGGAGGGTATAAGGCTAGATTCTTGATATTAGTCCCTCTAGTTATGGTCATATTTCCTTTTTGACAGCTAATGTAAGCATCAGCGGTCGCAAGCCAAGGTCTGCCTAAAATTAATGGGTGTCCATCAAGTCGATTTTTGGGATTTATTATCAGAAAGTCAGCAGGATATTCCCAGGAATCAATGGATAGCATGACATCATGTAGTGTACCTTCCACCTAACCACTGATCAGTCAGCCAGTTCTAATAAAGTGGAAGTTGGTTCTACTGATGTAATGCCCAGTTTTTGACAAGTGGTAGTTGTTAAGATATTAATTGTAGCCCCTAAATCAACTAAGGCATTAGAAAATATTTGTCCATTAATTTGTACCGTTACTATTGGATTTCCTGGGTCTTCATATTTGACGGGTGCTTCTTTTACCAATAACAGGTCACATAAGGTGCCAACTACTTGGACTGTTGGGTTGTTATTATCCTCGGTTTTTTCTTATACATAGCTCTTTGATGGTATTTGCATATAAATGGCTTGGAGGACTGGGATTTTTATGTACAAGTTTTTAAGTTCTCCCAGAATGTCAAAATAAGGATGTTCTATCGGTTGTGGGATAATTAATTGTTCTGGGAATGGGGGAGAAGATGTGGTTGCTTGGTTATGAGTCTATTTTCTAGCCACATCTTCTTCTTGTAATAGTTTTTATATAGGTGTTTGATTGTCAACTTGAACATTTTTATCTCCCTCTGTTTCTATAATGCGCCTAGATCTTAATTGAAGGTCATTACATTCCCTTAGATCAGTTTCTAGCTCTGGTGTTTCAATTATTTGAACAAATTGGACCGGTCTATTATTTGGGTTGGGGTTGGGTTAGGCTAGGAGTTGTGGCATTAAGTTGGACTGGGGGTTTTGATGCAATGCTGACAGTGTAGGTTGAGGGAGTGGAATGGTTCGTACTGGTTGATTCATCGGTCTTTGCCAATTTGTTTTCTAGGCTTGACTCTGTGAAGTAGGAGGGGACCATTGTGCTAGATACACATTGTTTTACCAATATGGTGGGGCATAGGGAAAATTTAGCCAATTAGATTGGCTTGTTTGATTCAGCCATGGTGATGATAAAGGAAATGGTTGTTGTGGCGAATTTGAGAAAGGAGGTTGATTTTTCCACATTGTATTATATTGCTAAGCATGATATTTTGGAGGCTAAAAGGAAGAAGCTAGATCACGGAAAATACTTGATTTTCGTGGCTGCCATTGATGGCACTGATTAAGTAGGTACACCATTTTTGGTTCTTCTTCTGCTTCTTTATATACTGCTTTCAAATGAGGAAGTGAGGGATAACTTTTTGTAGAGTGATCTTTTGTACAAATGGAACAAACTTGAACCACATCTAATGGGCATTCTTTGTGGTTGTGTTTCTTTCTGCATCTGGGACAGAAGATTGCCAGATTATGTTCTCCCTCTGCTTGTTTTTGCTTGGCTTGCATAATATCGAGCTGCATTGTTAGAGTCCCCAATATGTCAGTTTTGAAATTTTCTAATAAATTTCCAATTTCCGCGCGAGTTACTCCTTCTCTAGAGGTATTTTTGTCCCTTGTAAACCTTTCATTTTCCGCTGGTCTCAGCCTTGTACTTCCTCGTGAGCTCCTGATACATAAAATGATGTTAGGAAATTTTCTTGATAGATATCTCCTTTTCCCATAATATTCATTGTTTCAATCCATTGTTCCTTCATACCTTTGATTAATGTTGTTTTTAATACATTGTCAGGTAAGGGAAATGATGCATAAGGAGATCTTTGAAGATTATACTGAAAATGTTCAACATATTCTTCTAGGGTTTCATTAGGTCTAGCTACCATCTGAAATATTTCATCTTTTAATTCTCTAGATGTACAATAATCTTGATATTTCTTCAGGAAAGCACCTTTCATATGATCCCAATCATTTTTAACACCTCCACCCAAACCCATAAACCATCGTAAAGAAACTCCTTTTAATGTAGAGGGAAATAATTTTAGTTTTTGAGGGTCGGGGGTATAGCCATATCCTCTACACAACACATCAAATTCAAACAAAAATGCATCTGGATCTTCCAATGTTAGGCCATGAAATGTAGGGGTATGTTGGAGAGGAATTGCTTTCATAGGTGCATTGGATGTAGTATCTACAATGGGATATTGCAGTGTGCAGGTTTGGGTGTTTGGCTGGTTTTAGGCCATTTGGTCAAATATGTGCTAATAACCTTCAAGGATTTCTAGGAGGGTATTCTTAGGTTGGCTAGATGGAGCAGGGATGGCCTTAACATGAATAGCCTTAACAACACTTCCTTTGTCTGGGATGATGAGAGCTCCTAACATCTAGGAGGGATTTCGACTTTTGAGGTTCTTCAACTTCGTTATCAATGATTTTTGTAGCACTTCCCTTATCTGGGCTACTTAATGGCTGAATTACTCCAAGAGGAGATATGGGTTCTTCATTTTCCCCTGTTGCTCCTCTTCCTTCATAGTGGTTGCTAAAGGTTCCCTTCTTGCAATGATTTTGGACTAGAATTCTCAATTTCATGAAAATATTTCTCCTCGGTTTGGCTATGCAGCTCAGCAAAGGCTACAGATGGTGATCATATGGCCTGAAGGGAACTAGTAGGTTGTATAGAAGCAAGTTTTCTAGGTCCTACTGAAGGATGATATTCTGCTTTCTTAAGGATTTCTTCTATAAAGGTCGATTGGCCAAGGGTCACCAACCCCTTAGCTTTGTCAGGCTTGGGTAGTGGTTTAGGGTTCTTCTCAAGCTTTTTCTGCTTAGTCATGCACACAAATCAAATGCTAATTTCTACCCAAAAACAACAACAAATCTACAAGAAAGCGAGCAGGGGAGGAGGGTTGTTACATGCTCCATACGTAGGTTCTTACCTTCCATTTTTAAAACCAAATTCTCGCCTAGCAGGTACTCACGCTACTCTAAAAATGAAACAAATGGCTATAATTTTCCCGGCAATGGCACCAAAATGTTGAGTAGTAAAAAGGGTATTTTTCACCTCTATTTAGCCTTCATTAATTATCAATCTAGGAACGATTTGTTATCTCAAAGAGTGTAGTCAGTTTGAGGTGGTCATTTGTCAGAGTAATGCTAGTGGTATAGTGCTTCTACCAAAGTAACTAAATACTGAAAACAAAATTATAAATCTAATTGCAAGAACTGGAAATGTTTGTAACTAAATCATTCAATGAGGAAACTACAGTACTTCATCAGTCAAGGGTACAGTAATAATAACTCTTCCCTTTGTAAACTGAAGTAATTGAAAGGCAATAAAAGAAAAGATCGTCAACTTGGGAACTGGACAACATATGCCAATGTTCCTGTAGCTTCAGATCATTTTTCACACCAAAGCAATGACAATTGGAGTAACAGAAAAAGGAACAACAAGTATTCCATTTAACAAGCTTGAGCAGCAAAGCTTTAACCTATGAAGCAGTAACCATAATCTACAGGAATTAAGCAACAATCCTCACTTTGGAAATAATTTAAACAGTAAGCTAAAATGGGACAACAAACTAAAGGTAATGAAATATTGAACAACAACTTGAATTGAATGTAAATGCACAGCAAACCAGATCAAATATTACACGTGGCACTTCTATATTGAAGGGAATAGTAATCTGTAGTTCGATACAATAGTATGAATCATGGTTATGAAGAAACATCAATTGTAATCACGGTGGAAAAACAATCCCAAATGAACAACAATCATGTTTAGAAGTAAATCGTAGATAAATACACAGTAATAGTGATTTATGAATGCATAGCATTGTTACTATGTAAATGAACAACAATGGCAATCTAAAAGGAACAACAATGTCATAAGATAACATTAGTTTGTTAAAGGAACAATGATGCGATATAAACTTAGAATGAATAGCCTAACGTTCTTGTTGTAGAGAATAACATTACTTATTCAAAAGGAAACGAAATATAACATAACCAATATGTGAAATAATAAGGACAACAGATTACTGAACAAAGTGACTAAGAGAAATCAAACCACGTGCGAATTAGAATCGGAAAATAATGATATAGGAGCAAGTGAGCCACCAGGGCTAGGCCCTTAGCCTCCAGGGATGCACTGCCTAAGATTACTCCACAATCAAAGGCAGAACAACAACAAAGTTTATATATTAATCATCAAAACAGAGTTATAGTAATCGCTCTTTTAGAGAGAGTCGATGATCAAAGTTTCAATTACAACAATGAATTTCATAAAAACAACAAGAGTTCCCTTTTAGGCTAGCAATGTTGTCCCTTCTTATAGCAGCCGAGCAGAGATATGAACGATGCAGAGATTCATTAAGGTAGCGCTCCCTTAGGATCAAAGGATCCTGAGGGATTCGCCATAGTGTTAGCTCTCAGTTATCTTCTTGTTCTATTGCATCGATTTGGTATCTCATTTTCCTTATCCAGGCTTATACGCTCCAGTTTGGATTGCCTTGTTTGGATGCGGTTCCCTGTCACAGGGACAATGGTTAACCTTGTCTTGTCTTTTCCTTTAGAATGGCGATCTTCTATTTTCTCCTTTTTTTTTGCATAGGAAAAGGGTAATTATTAGTCATTTTACGTTGTACAAAAATATTCTAGACTTTATCATACTCTTTTACCATATATTTATTTCATAATGTAAATAAGTTATGAATTTAAGAAAAATATGTCAAAATAAGTGGTAGCTCAACAACGGGTAGGAAAATAGGATGACTGGTACATGGAGCTTATGCATAGGCTACATCAAGGTATAAGTGATTAGGATGTTGACAATTCTCTTACAGTAGATGGTTTGGTCATATTTAAGGAAAAGATATATGTGCCAAATGAAAATGAGCTCAATAAGACTATCTTATGAGAGTTTCATGTAAAACCATATTAAGGTCACCCAAGATACTAGAAGACGTTTACAACTTTGAAGGAGTTTTATCATTATCCAAATCTGAAGAAGAAAGTGGAATAGTTTGTGGCTATATGTTTGGACTGTCAATATGTGAAATAGAATGTAAGAATCGAGGTGGACTACTGTAGCCGATTATGATTCCAGAGTGGAAGTGGGAGGTCACTTCCATGTATTTTATCATAAGTTTGCCGAGAACATCTAGACAACATGATTCCATCATGGTTGTCGTGGATAGGTTGAAAAAGGAAGCAAAATTCATTCTAGTGAAGTCTACTTATTCAAATAATGATGTAGAATAGGTCTTCATTAGAGATGTAGCAAGGTTTCATGGTGTTCCAAGGAATATTGTATGAGATAGGGATGCTAAGTTCACTTCTAAGCTTTGGAAGGAGATGTTTACAGGTTTGGGGACATAGTTGGCCTTCAACAAAACTTATCATCCACATACATATGGAAAGACAGAGAGGTTTAATAGGATATTGGAGGACATGTTGAGGATGTATGTGATGCACCAGTAGAGGATATGGGAGGCATACCTTCTGTTAGTTGAGATTTCTTATAACAATGGGTCTCAAGAGTCACCGAGGATGAGTTCGTATGAGGAGCTATATGGGTGGAGTTGTAATACTCCCATCAGTCAAAGTGATCCAGTGAACATGGTATTGATAGGACCGAACATGTTAGTGGAGATGTAATAGGAAATTTAGGTTATCAAAAAGAATGTAAATGTAGAATAGGAAAAACACAAAATTTATGCAGACCAAAACAAGTTGTTTAAGGAGTTTCAGGTAGGGGAACAATTTTACTTGTGCATCAAGCCAAAGAAGAGATCCTTAAGGATTGGATGATGTGCTAAGCTAGCACCTCATTTTTATGGACCTTTAAATATTATTGATAGGATTGGACCAGTAGCCTACCAACTTGCATTGCCTCTGATAATGAAATTCCATGATTTTTTCCATGTGTCATTACTTAAGAAGTATATTAAAGATGTTGATCATGTCATTGACTGGTATGTATTGCAGGTGGACATAGATGGAGAATTCCAACTGGAACCTTAGTGTATATTGTAGAAAAAAATGCTCATGCTTTGGAACCAAGTGATCAAGTAGGTTAAAGTGCAGTGGAAGCACTTTGGGCCTGATGAATCTACATGGGAGATGGTGGATTAGATGTAGACTATATATCCTTCTCTATTCGCCGGTTGAACACATTTTTTTGGTAAATGTTTTGGTATATGTACATATGTATATGGATGTAAATACCACCACGAGATGTGCTATAAAACTCTAATAAGTGGTATGGGTGTCATGTTGTTATGGTTGTTATGTTGTCACGTGTCATGTTGGTTTGCTTCTACTAGGTTCATATTTGGAAATACTTCAACGAGCTAAGGTATAAATATCGATGGGTAGTATGTTTTTCTTCTCAACAATCTTGTTTTTTGTAGGTGTCATTAAACACTGAGGATGGTGTTCCCCCAAGGGGGACAATTCTGTAATGTATCGGGACACGTATTCCATGCTGAATGTTGGGAAAAAAATTGTAGTGTGGGTGTTCATTTGGTTTATTATGGCTAAGGAAATTGGAAAAGGCTTTGGAAATGCATGAGGCATTAATTGGCATTTTATTTATGAAAATAATGGAAATTAGGAGAAAAGGAAGGTGAAAGGTCATAGGTTGAAATTGAGGAGGAAAATGAAGTAAAATACGGGGAAAATGAATAAAATAGAGTCCTCATTAATAAAAAGGCTTATGTGGAATAATTGGTACCTTTTGTCAGTTTAGTTTTGGAGCTCTCTCTATTCTCTCTCTCTCACTCTTGGACACTTAGAGAATTCTTGGAGATATCTAGCATTAGATAAAGGAAAGCAAAGGAAGGACAAAGAAGGCAAAGGGAAGCAAAGATCAAGAAAGGAAAAGTAGGATCAATCACCTACAGCTAGATTACTTACACGTATCAATTTGTATGTTTGATTTTCTTGTTAGATTTGGCATGCATGGTACATGCATGTGGGTATTTGGTTCTCTTGTTGTCATTGGCATGGATTTTTCGAGGTGTGATAGTGAGTTTCAACCTTGCCTTTCTATTTAGAGATAACCATTGTGTGTTGGGTTCTCTTTTATTTGGTTAAGATGGATTTTTGGATGGTTTCAAAATTGAGTGAGGTGGTCTTTGAAGAAGAGAACATCACCTAGGAATCCCTAGATTGGGGATGGTGGGATTGCGGTAAAGCCATATTTTGTGTACATTGGCGGGCATAGGAATCCTCGATCAGTGAGTGAAAAGAGATATGGTAAAGCCTAGAGGTGTGTGCCATCGATCAAGCCTAGGAATCCTTGATTAGTGAATGCTAGGATATAGAGTAAACCCTAGAGGTTTGAGTATTGATTAGGCTTAGTAATCCTCGATCGGTGAATGGTAGGATATATGGTAAAGTCTAGAGACTAAGATGTAGAAAAATTCCTCACAGTGTAGGTGGAGAAATCCGGTGGAATCCATGCTTGTTTAGGGCATAGTGATCTAGTGGGGATTGTGGTAAAGCCTAAGGAAACTTGGATTGGTTTTATTGTGAGTCTCATATTCATGGTTGGAATATGGCATGGAGGTGATTGGATGAAATAAATATTTGGTTCAGCCAATCTATTATCAGGTGGTTCGTAGAAGTCCCGAACCTGGTTGGCTTATGCATTCATTAATAAGAGCTATTGCTCCTTGGTATTTCATGTGTAAATATATTGGTTCGTATGTGATTCTTATGGTCATTATATCCTTGTTATTTTTGTTTGTTATATGTTGGTTATGAGTATGTTTTATGACAAACTTGATGAATGGATCTCATCATGTTTTGATTTGAAAATGAATGTAAAATGAAAATATCACCTAATATATGATAATGCATCTATTTTTATAGACCAACAATGCTTCTTTTTGAATCTCAGATAAGTATGAGACCCCTATTCTAAGATATATTGTTATGACTTGTAGATTACATATTTGTGACATGTTTGATGAAATGCCTATTATGGCTAGTACAATTTAGATCAAGTACTTATATCAATGATTGAATTAGTAGCCTTACTCCATTATTGGTTATCATTTCTAAAAGTTTTATGAAGTTATAGGTAGTGGCCTGAGTCTTGGCCCTGAAAAAGTGGCACAAAATTCAAGGTTATTGGCTCAACGTTGGCTGAAAAATTCCACAATCATTGGAATGTCTTACTGTGGGAGTGAATGTAAGGCCTTAGTCACATGCATGTCTTGTTATGGGAGCGAATAAGGGTTCATATCAATGAAATTTCAAGTTGTCTAAGGGGTTGGTCATTTGGAAAGGTTGGTTGGCTCCTGAAGGTTCTGTAGTATGTGTGGAAGGTCATAATGGTTTTGTTTTGTCGGTTCCACTTCCTTAACTATATATGGGGATTTGGATCATATCATAGTAGCCTCTTGTCACATCTTTACCCCATCAAACCATTTAGCTTGGGTAAATGTGGGAGGAGGATGTTACATATGTACCTATTGATGGTGTTAGAAATCCATGAACCAAGGGGGACTTCTCGATGTGAAGTCTAAATTAGAACTCTGTTGGGTCCCTATAATACTAGTGATTACCCCATTACTATTGTAGTTATACCCCTTATTTATATTGTTGTGCC